>ML100614.1:12686-34243 GCA_003697995.1 Taxidea taxus jeffersonii | reverse complement strand
TTAAAAAAATGCTATCACTATTAAAATGACTACATGCTATTTTTTCAAAGAAAATGTAAGATTGCAGTTCTGTTTTTAAAAATACATAGAAAGCAAACATTTAACAAATGCATGCTATGTGTGAGATACTGTTTATCTCTAGGTTACAAATGGGGAAAGACATGTTGTCTTTGACCTCAAGGAAATTACAGTCTATTGGAATATCAGATATGAAAATAAGCATTTACTCTTATATACCAAATAACTTTTATTTGGCCCTCCAGATTCACTCTGTACCCTTCTTAACCTTCTTTTTGCCCTAAGACCCTGACCTATGGATTACAACACTAAAAGTCATTCTGTACATGTCTAACAAATGTTAATAGCAAGTGAAAACATCAAATTGTTTACAAGTTTACTTCACCCAATACACAGAACAAATCCCCCAGATATTTAAAGTAATACAAAAACTCCAGAATCCTAAATTATGTAAAATTCACAAGATATCCTTGAGATACAAGGTGGTCATGGATCAGAAGACTCCATATTGTTAAGATGTCCATTGTCCCCAGATTGACTTGTACATTCAGTTCAGTCACAATAAAAATGTTACAGCAGGAATTTTTGGGGAAATTGGCAAGTTGATTTGAAAATTTTTATGGAAATACATAGGAACTAGATTAGCCAAAACAATTTTGGAAACATAAAATTTGGAGAATTTATACTACTTGATTCCAAGACTTACTCCAAAGCTACTACACTCAAGACATTGTATTATTAGCATAAAGTTAGACATAGGTTAATAGTACAGAATCAAGAGTTGAGAAAAATAGATACACATGTACACGGATGAGTTTTAACACAGGTGCTAAGGCAATAGGAAAATGATATTCTTTTCAACGGATTGAATATTTAAATACAGAAAAATGAACCTTGACCCTTATCTCTCACATCATATATGTAAAGTTTTATATCAAAAGAGATCACAGATCTAAATATAAATGCTAAAGTCATAAAATACCTACAAGTAGGCAAAGGAGAAAATCTTAGTAACTTTAGTTCTGGCAAAAATTTCTTATATAGGATGCAGAAGGCATGACATATAAAAAAATTTGTCAAATTCTCTTCATTAAAGTTAAAAGCTTTTGCTCTCTGAAAGACACTTTAAAAAATAAAAAGACAAGCTACATATATATTAGCTAACTGGAATTTGAATAAAATCTTGAAAAAAAAGACAAGCCATAGACGGGAAGAAACCATTAGCGATATATATAGATCTATATGTAGATCTATATATATATATGAGTAGTTGTCAGTAGTTGTCTGGAGATAGGGGTTGGGGGGATGAAGGGAGGAAAGGGTGAGAAAGGGACACAAGGAACTTTGGGGGGTGATGGATATGTTCATTTTTTACTATAGTGATGGAGTCACAGGTGTATACTTATGTCAAAACTCTTCATGTTGTTCTATTTAAATATGTGTGTTACTGTACATCAGCTATACCTTAGCAAAGTTGTAAAAACTTTTGTGACCCCTCCTCCACCCATTTTGTCCACCCCTCAACCCACTGCCTTTGACAGTCACCAATCTATTCTACTTATTTGTGAGCTTGTGTATTTTTAGATTCCATATGTAAGTGAGACTGTAGGGTATTTATCTTTCTCTGTCTGACTTACTTCACTTAGAAAATGCTCTCAAGCTCCATTCATGTTATTGCAAATGGTCATATTTCATTTTTTATGGCTGGATAATATTCTTGTGTGTGTATCACATTTTCTTTATCCGTTCATCCATTGATTTTTATAAGAACATGTGCAGACATTCAGAAGACCCCGATAAAGTAGTTCTTCATCTCTTGTACTTGCATGGTGAGTTGGGGACAGCCCAGGAACCAGTTGTAAGTGTCATAGGATTACAGTGCCTACAGCAAGCAAGTACTTAATGCTCTCAGGTCCTGGGCACTAAGTTAAGGGCACAAGTGGTGAAGAAGTGGAACCCAGAGACCTGGGATGGGGACATATGGGCAGGCATGGACAAGGCTGAGAACCTTGAACTTAAAGATGGTGGAGGAAATTCTTCCTGCCTGTTTTGTGGGACCCAGGCCTTCTCTGCATAAAAGCATTCCAGCAACTGCACCTGGTGTAACTGCTGCATGCGCTCATGCTGATTCTCCTCAGCATTCTCCCACAAACATTGCGCGTTGCCTCCAGCCCACAGGGAGAGTTCTATCTCAGAACAGCCCAGACACAGAAGTGCAAGGTATACTCCAGGAGCAGATTGCTTATTAATCAAAAGGCTTACAAGAAATTACCAACCTTTAACAGGAGCCTTGGAAATGTGTGAGAGTGGATTTTCAGGTTGTGAGATCAGAAGATGATTGGGTTAAATTTACTGATAATGATCACATTCATTTAGGATTATGAATTTGATGTGTTGGCTTGAGTATGCTGAAATGATGTTAAATAGTCTGTCTGGTTGACTAATCAAAACCTGAACTCAGCCAAAGCTCTACCATTGCAAAATGCCTGCACTCCTCTGGTGTACTGTAGAGAAAAGGATTTCTGGTCTCAGGGGATTGCATATCTTCATTCCTCTCATGTGCAGTCTACTCAGCTACCCACTAGCTGTAACCCCAGGAGGCCCTAGAAGACAGTTTTCATCAAGTCACTAATACATGAGAGGAGCTGCAGAGTTCTTGATGAACTCCATGGTAGCTCTTTTTATAGACCGGAAATGACAGTGGGGAGAGCTGTGGTGGAATTGGTACCTTTAGTTTGCCAGGAATAATGGAACTCTGAAGTGGTAGGGGTCAAGTGGTGGTGTGGATCGGAGCGAAGCTTCCAGAAGTGTTTCCTCTAATGCAGCAAGTCAGGACAGCCCCTGGCCCCTGGGATGCCGCTATTAGCCTGACGCATGTTCTTTCCCATCCCAGCCAGCAAGCAGAAAGGGCAGTTTGCATTTACATGGAAAGAAGGGGATGTGCCTTTCCTTCTTACTCTCAGAGCTGTGTCTGCTCTCCTGCTGTTTCCCCTAGGGGCTTGGACATCTCCATTCCCACAGACCATCATGCCTGTCCTTGCACTGGTGACCTTACACTAATCAGATGCAGTGAGCAGAAATAATTCCATGAATGACTTCATAGGACAAATGCACACCAGAAGGAGAGAGAATTTTGCAAAATGCTAAGGGTTTGCCACATGACTAAAGCTTATGGACATTTTGGGATATCCTTTCTAAAGTGAGAGACCAGTTTCAATACCTTGGCATGTCTGTCTTGAAGGCACACAGCACTTACAGGGCCTCTCTGGATTTAGGAAGCTAAACATGCCGCATTGGGGAATGCTGCTCCAGCCTGTTTTCATGGTAACCTTATGAGGCTGCTGGGCTCCAGTGGGACAAGGTGCAAGAATGAACATGTAGCAGATCCACAGCATGGTCATGGTCCTCCCACTTGGCCTTTAGGGCCAAGCAGTCCCAGCAGTATTGGACAGACAATGAAATATTGTATGGGGCTTTTTGTGATAAGAGGATCTCAGCACAGAGGGTTTAGGAGTAAGATAATGCCCTCTCCTGCCAACCTCTATCTTAAATTTGAAAATCAATTCTGGTTCTGTTACTGGGCCGTGGGAGAGACTGGATGCTTGGCAGTAGGACTCTAAGTGCTCTGTGATTATGAGCTGACCTGGGTTTTATCTAATCCAGTGAACCATGAAGCTGAGAGTATACAGCATCATCTCAGTACAAAATAGATGAAGTACAAAAGAGAATGGGTCTGAGAAGGTCCGGAGGGCTGCGGGAAGCTGTATGAGCAGGCGGCTTGGAGCCCTTCAACACCCGCTTATGCTGCATCGGCACTGCTTTTCTCTGTGCCTTGGCTTCATGGGGAGTCCCCCGCGACCAGCTAACAGAGGGAGAATATATTAGGTCCCATTCACCAGGGATCAGCACAGGATTCTGGCAACATCCAAATATGGACAGTCGCTAGATTGCAGCCCCTCAGTAGGCTCAGAGAATGGTCAAAGGGTATCCTCCCAGTGAGCACAACCGGTTTTCTACTTCATATATAAAGGAGGAATAGCTTGAGACAGGAACCTTATTGTCTGTGGGCAGTACGTGAGAGCTTCTCAGCTGATTAGGTACTTGGGTGGGATTAAATGGGGAAATAGGGATTAGGTCTGGGGCAGGTATACTCATAATGGGCGTAGCGTATGTTTGTGTCCTTGTGAGTGCCCTCCCAAGGACCCAACAGGCAGAAAGCGCTAGGTATTCAGATGGACGAGGTGACCCAGCCTGTGGATGTCCGTTTCTCACTGGCCGCCTCAGTGGCCGCCCAGTGGAGCCGGGCATAAGGCGGCCATGGGTGCAGGGACGGAGGCTGCATACAGACTCCTAAACTTGGTCTTTTCCTCACTGAGGTTGTTGCCACTCTATAGTCTCAGCTGACTGGACAACAAAGGCCATTGCTCTGCCTCCGACAGCATGCTGGCTGCCTGGTGGCAGGCTGATTAGTCCCTTCACAGTGAGGTGGCATCTCTTCGTGTTCGCAGTGACAGACAGATATTCTGGATGTGTGTTTGATTTCTCTGCTTGCGTTACTTCGGTCAGCAGTAGCATTTATTACAGAAGCCTTACCCATCATCATTTGGTTCCATTTAACATTGCCTCTAACCAGGGGCCCATGTACAGTACAGGAAGTGTGGTAATAGGCTCAGAACAACAAAATACACGCACCGTGTGTGCCATCACCAGAAACAGCTGGCATTGACAGAATATTAGTATGATTTGCTGAAGCCCAGGCATAGCATGGGGCAGGGCAGGGGGTGGGGTGGGGTGGGGAGAACACCTGGTAATAAGCCAATGCACGTGAACAATAATCGATTTCTTTTTTTCCCTTTCCTCTGTTTACTCTCAAAACAATCCTCATCCATAACTGAGCTCTCTATTTCTAATTACATGGACATTTCTATCTCAGACTCAACTGGTGTAACACTGAATTTCTTATATTCCTCATCATAAAATTGTTTCTATTCCATATTCCTCTTGGTCTCAGGTTATGATACCACCATTTACCCAATCATCCAAGCCAGAAATGTAGGGGTTCTCCTTGGCTTCTTACCTTCCATAAGCTCCCATGTGTCATCTGTCATAACGTCTTATCAGTTCTGCTTCCACAGACTCTCCCAAGTCTGGCATGCCTGTCCCTCCCCTACTGGAGCTTCTCGGTGCTCTCACCTCTACTTCACAGGCAGAGTCCTTCTGCTTGCTCTCTTTGTCTCTAGTCTTTTGCCATCTCTGTGTAAACACTAATACCATGTCTCAAGAACAGATTAAATCCCCTCCTTGCCCGGAACATATTAGGGGCTTACTGTTCCCTACATCCCACATGATAGTCCCCCTCCCCAGGTTGCTCTTTTCTGGCTCAATTCCACGGCAACAAGACTTTCACCTTTTGATACTTAGCTCAAACATCTCCTTCTGAAGCCTGCCCTGACTTAGCTAGGCACTGGCACTTTTTTTGGAGGTGCCTTCACAGATATACTCAGTTGTCATGCTTTTGCAAATCTCTGCATATTTGTCTGCCGCTTTCCACTATACTTTGAGCTCCTGAGGAACAGGACTCTGATCTATTTATCAGCACAGGGCTGTAGACATAGTAGATGCTTATTGAATGCGTGTTTTTTTGCTGAATGAATTGAGTGAGTGAGTGAGCGAGTCAGTCATTCAGTCCTTACGGCTGGATGTGGTTGTAATACTTCCTTTATGTAAGGTTGCAGGGGGTGAAGGAGAAATGTTCTTGGTGTGCTTTGTTCACTGATGGCATCCTCTACCGACCTTGCTGAGAATCAGCAGTGAACAAAATAAAATCTTCGTATTTTTTAACCTCTCTCTTAATTAAAAAAAATGTGTTTTTTATATTCCCTTCCTGTGTCCTACAGATCTTAGCTCTTCTTGATTTCTTTTCCAGTTTAAACTTTGATTCTTACCAGGTCTTTTGGATTTTAACTTCTCTCCCTATATTCAGAAAGACATTTTTATAATTTTTTTCTCTTTAAATTTTCTATCTTAGAATAAGAGATCATTTTTAAATGAATGTATTGCAACATTACCTCCAAAGCCAAATTTTATATTGTTTTTGTTTTAAATACCATTTTTTATAAAACAAGTTATGATTATAAAGTGATCTGTATTTCTGGTTACTATTATATTTGAAGTTCTGTTCTACTTGCTAATCTATTGTTGTTTGATTACTGTTCTAGCCCACTTAACTATAAATACTAATATTTAAAGAGTTTAAAGACAGAATTAAATTCTTGGAATAAGTATTTTAATTCTCTTTAAAATGCATCATTTTCCTATATATCCTTGATGAGAGCAAAAATAGATAACTGAATTTTGTAAATCACTGTTGCCAAAGGAAAAAGAAATATCATCCAGGTATCTGAATGTAATCACAAGTGTATATTTGGGAATGTAAAACATGAAAGAACTCATAAAAAATGTGCTCACCTCTAGCCTTCCAGAAGTTTCTGATTTCTAAATGCATTTTTGTTTTGGCATCAGCATTTGTTAATAAACCTGGGCCATTGGTTACCTTCATACATTCATTCATTTAGTATATATTTTTTTGAGTGCCTGTTATGTTCAGGGAATATAGAGTAGAAGATTGCAAGTTCCATGGAGGAATCCCACCTCTGTACACAATGCTTTGCAAATGGTGGACAGTCGATAAATATTTATTACATGAGTAAGTGAATGAAGAATTATAGAAAAATTGTGAAATCATATTTTCTTAAAATTTGTGCCCTTGCTGACTAATACAAATCAAGAGGCATGTTTCTCCTTCTGTGAAAGTAGCTCTCATGGATCGTTACCTATTTAAAGTTTGAAAAAGTTAGAAACTTCATGAAGGCAGAGACATATCGTGTCACTGTCAGACACCTTACCACCCAGAAACTTGTAAGCCTTCTTTTATTGAATGCTTCCTTTATGCCAGCCATAGTTCTGAATGCTTTATAAAGATTCACACTTGTAAACCTTTCTGGAATGCTGAGGAGTATGATGATTACCATTTTAAGGTAATCTGAAGCCCAAGAAGACTAGATTATTTGGAAAGGTCATAGAGCTAGTAAATAAATCACAGAAGCAAGACTCAAGGCCAGATGGCTGGGTATCAGAGCCCTGCGTAGCCCTACACGACCACTGTGCTGCTTCCTACTCTGTGTTAATAAATGAAAACAGTTTCAGAATAGGTTAACTTTAAAAATGGAATACCAGGGGCACCTGGGTGGCTCAGTGGGTTAAAGCCTCTGCCTTCAGCTCAGGTCATGATCTCAGGGAACTGGGATCGAGCCCCGAATCGGGCTCTCTGCTCCGCGGGGAGCCTGCTTCCTCCTCTCTCTGCCTACCTCTCTGTCTACTTGTGATCTGTTTTTGTCAAATAAATAAATAAAATCTTTTTTAAAAAATGGAATACCAATACAGATCCTAAAACGAAAAACCAAAGAAAGAATGCTATTTTCTAATATTCTTGGTAAAGACTGCTGACTTGTCTCTACTCACTCAGCTCACGTGTGGTAGAGGCACTTATTGATGCATGAGACAGGACATGAGACAGAAGAGTGCCCCCAAAGAAGTCTCCGCTTGGAGTCACATTCGCATACGGGCTCTGACATTTGTTTACTACTTACATGATCTTGAGCAATTTCTTAACTTCTCCAACTCCCCATTTGCTCACCTGTAAAATGGGAATAAAAACAGCTGTCACAAATGGCTGTGTCTTTTTAGAATTAAACAAGATAAAGTATGAAAAGTACCTGACACAGAAGAGGATGTTACCATCTCTCTTCCCTTTGCCTCTCCCTCTCTTTCCTGTTCCCCTCCACTTTCCCAGCCATTACCAGCCCTTAGCCACATGACCTTGTCTTCCAGGACTTAATCTCTCTCCTGAAAGACGAGAGGACTACTCATTTGATCTCCAAGACCCTTTGACTCTAATTTTGTGATTTGGTGATTTAATTGGTTTTTCATTGTATCATAGCAGTGCAGTGTACTGAGGGGTGGTTTTGATACGAGGCTTTACCAGGTAACGTGGTTGATTCAGTTGCTTACTTTCTCTTCCTTTTTCCTTTTTTTCCCCCAAAACATCCCATCACATAGAATTGGTTTGGATGTATTTAAGTTAAATCGGGTGAAAACGTGGTTTAATATGTAAATGGCTTCACAGCAACAATACATATATTAACTGCATCTACTAGTAATGACCGGTTCACAAGATCGATGTCTCCCTTCCTTTCCCCATTTAGGTACTATGCAGGAAACCTAGAGGCTAAGTCAACAAATCGTAGAACTCTAGATTTAATTCACACAGCAACCAAGGGGCTAATGAGAGCTGTCGAAAGCAATGGAATAGATTCAGTGATGGAATGGGAAGTGGATGAAGTGCTGAACTGGACAAATGCCCTGAACTTCGATGAGTAAATGCATATTCTGCTTTTACTGGGGAGCAAGGGCAGGCCTCGCGTATGTTTCTGATGTTCCCACCTCTGCTTCGAATCTTGGGCCCACAAGCATAGTCTTAAAAAAAAAAAAGAGTATTGTTTGTCTAGAAAAAAAGAAGGTATGAGGAAAGATTATAAAAAAGATGATATAAAAGTAGAAAAAGAAAATCAGACTTGGTATTCTTTTTTTTTAATTGAAGTATAATTAACATACAATGTTATATGAGTTGTAGGTCTATAAATAGTGATTCAACAATTCTGTAAATAGCTCAGCATTCACCATGATAAATACAGTCACCATCTGTCACCATACAACTTTATATATTATCGACTATATTCCCAGCACTGTACTTCTCATCTCTGTGACTTGTATCTTTTAATCCCCTTTATCTGTTTCACCCATTCTGCCACCCACCTCCCTTTGACAAACATCTGTGCTCTATATTTAGAGTCTGGTTTTTTATTTGTTCATTTGTTTTTTAGAAACAAAATCTAGTTCTTAGATTCCACACGAAGTGAAATTCTTTGGTATTTGTCTTTCTCTGTCTGACTTATTTCACCTAGCATTATACCCTCTAGCTCCATCCGTATTTTCACTAATGGCAAGAATTCAATTTTTATGGCCACTGTGTGTGTGTGTGTGTGTGTGTGTGTGTGTGTGTGTGTGTGTTTATCTGCCACATCTTTTTTATCCATTCATCACTTGATGGACACTTGGGTTGCTTCCATATTGTGGCTACTGTAAATAATGCTGCAATAAACATAAATATCTTTTCAAATTAGTATATTTGTTTCTTTTGGTAAATACCCAGTAGTGGAATTACTGGATCATATGGTATTTAAATTTTTAATTTTTTGAGGAACCTCCATACTGTTTCCACAGTGGCTGCACAAGTTTTCATTCCCATCAATAGTGCAGGAGGGTTTCCTTTTCTCCACATCCTCACCAACACTTAACTATTTGTTCTCTTGTTGATTTTAGTTATTCTGATAGGTATAAGGTGATATCTCATTGTGGTTTTCATTTGCATTTCCCTGATGAGTGAAGTTGAGCATCTTTTCATGGGTCTGTTGGCCATCTGCATTTCTTCTTAAGAGAAATGTGTATTCATATCTTCCGCCCATTTTTTTGATTCTTCTTTTTTTAATGTTTATTTTTATTTAAACATATAATGTAACCCCACCACCCTCTCCCAACACCCCTCCCCCCACCCCCCTGAGTTTGTTTTATGACATTAAGAGTCTCTTTTGGTTTGTCTCCCTTCTGATCCCATCTTGTTTCATTTATTCTTTTCCTACCCCCTTAACCCCCACCCCCGTTGCATCTCCACTTCCTCATATCAGGGAGATCATATGATAGTTGTCTTTCTCCGATTGACTTATTTCGCTAAGCATAATACCCTCTAGTTCCATCCATGTCGTCGCATCTTCCGCCCATTTTTAACTGTGTGTGTGTGTGTGTGTGTGTGTGTGTGTGGAGTTGTATAAGTTCTTTATATATTTTGGATATTAGCCCCTCTTTGGATATTTCATCTGTAAATATCTCCCATTCAGTAGGTTGCCTTTTCATTTTGTTCGTAGTTTACTTTGCTATGTAAAAACTTTTTATTTTGGTATAGTCCCCGTAGTTTATTTTTGGTTTTGTTTTTGTTGCCTGAGGAGACTTAGCTAGAAAAATGTTGCCAAGACCACTATCAAGAAATTACTGCCTACATTTTTTTTCTAGGAGATTTCTAGTTTTAGGTCTCACATTTAGGTCTATAATCATTTTGAGTTTATTTCTGTGTGGTTTGAAGAAGTGGTTCAGTTTCGTTCTTTTGCATGTAGCTGTCAAGTTTTCCCAACACTATTTATTGAAGAAAATATCTTTATTATATATTCTTGCCTCCTTTGTCCTAGATTAATTAACCATATATGTATGGGTTTATTTCTGGTCTGTTTTCATGCCAGTACCATACTGTTTTAATTACTATAACTTTGTAGTGTATTTTGAATTCTAGGATTATGATACCTCCAGCTTTATTCTTCTTTCTCGAGATTGCTTTGGCTATTTGGGGTCTTTTGTGGTTCCATTCTAATTTTATGATTGTTCTAGTTCTGTGGAAAATGCTTTTGGTATTTCGATAGGGATTATATTTTATCTATAGATTGCTTTGGGTAGTGTGAACATTTTAACATTTAAAAACCAGTGGGGCACCTGGGTGGCTCAGAGGGTTTAGCCTCTGCCTTCAGCTCAGGTCATGATCCCAGGGTTCTAGGATCAAGCCCTGCATTGGGCTCTCTGCTCGGTGGGGAGCCTGCTTCTCCCTCTTTCTCTACCTGCCTCTCTGCCTACTTGTGATCTCTCTCTCTGTGTTAAATAAGTAAATAAATAAATCTTTAAAAAAAAACATAAAAACCAATGTGCAAGCGCAGTATAACTTTCCATTTGTGTTGTGTTCAGTTTCTTTGATCAGTATCTTATAGTTGTCAGAGTATGGGTTTTTCACCTCATTTATTAGGTTTATACCTAGATATTTTATTCTTTTGGGTGCAGTTGAACATGGGATTGTTTTCCTAATTTCTCCTTCTGCTACTTTGTCATTAGTGTGTAGAAATGCAACAGATTTCTGTATATTAATTTTGGATTTTGCAACTTTTCTAAATTCATTTATGAATTCTTTTTTTCCCTTTTTTGTAGGCTCCTAAGTATGGAGCCCAACATAAAGCTCAAGCTCATGACCCCTGAGATCATGAGTCAGATGCTGAGGGGAGCCTGGGTAGCCCAGTTGGTTAAACGTTTGCCTTCAGTTTACGTCATGATCTTGGGGTCCTGGTATTGAGCCCTGTGTCAGGCTCCCTGCAGGGAGCCTGCTTCTCCCTCTGACTCTTCCCCTGCACTCGTGCTCATGCTAGTGCTCATGCTCCTATGTGTGCTCACTCTCTCTCAAACAGATAAATCTTAAAAAAAAAAAGAGAGAGAGAGTCAGATGCCTAACCGACTAAGCCACACAGGCACCTCATTTATGAGTTCTGATAGCTTTTTGGTGGAGTCTTTCAGGTTTTCTATATACAGTATTATGTCAACTGCAAATAGTGACAGTTTTACTTTTTCCTTACCAATTTAGATGCTTTTTATTTCTTTTTTTTAAAGATTTTTATTTATTTATTTGACAGAGATCACAAGTAGGCAGAGAGACTGGCAGAGAGAGGAGGAAGCTGGCTCCCCGCAGAGCAAAGAGCCCAACGTGGGGCTCAATCCCAGGACTCTGGGATCATGACCCGAGCCGAAGGCAGAGGCTTTAACCCACTGAGCCACCCAGGTGCCCCAGTGCTTTTTATTTCTTGTCTGATTGCTGTGGCTAGGACTTCCAGTACTGTGTTGAATAAAAGTGGTGAGAGTGAACATTTTTACTTTGTTCCTGATTTTATAAGAAAAGCTCAGTTTTCACCATTGTTAGCTATGTGTTTTTCATATGTAGGCTTTATTATATTGAGGTACGTTCCCTCTAAACCTACTTTGTTTAGAGTTTTTATCATGAACAATATTGTATTTTGTCAAATGCATTTTTACCATCTATTGAGAGGATCATATGGTTTTCCTCCTCCTTAGTGTTAATGTGATGTATCACATTGATTGTTTTGCAAATATTGAGCCACCCTTGCATCCCTGGACTAAATCCCACTAGATTGTGGTGGATGATCCTCTTAATATTATTGACTTAGTGTGTTAATATTTTGTTGAGGATTTTTGCATCTGTGTCATCAGATAAATTGGCCCATAGTTTTGTTTTGTTTTTGTTTTTCTGTGGTGTCTGACTGGTTTTGGCACCAGTGTAATGCTGATCTAATGGAATGAATTTGGAAGTTTTCCTTTCTCTTCTGTTTTTTTTTTGGAACAGTTTGAGAAGGATCAGTATTAAATCTTCTTTCTTTACTTTTTAAATGTTTTAATTTAAATTCAGTTTAATTAGCATATACTGCATTATTAGTGTCAGAGATACGATTTAGTGATTCATCAGTTGCATATAACATCCAGTGCTCATTACTTCAAATGCCCTCCTTAATGCCCATCACCCAGTTAACCCATCCCCCCACCCACCTCCAGGAACCCTCAGTTTGTTCCATGTGTTAAGAGTCTCTTATGGTTTGTCTCCCTCTCTGTTTTCATCTTATTTATTTTTCCTTCCCTTCCCTGTGTTCATCTGTTTTCTTAAATTCCACATACGAGTGAAATTATATGGTATTTGTCTTTCTCTGATTGATTTTGCTTAGAATAATACCTTCTAGTTCCATCCATGTCATTGCAAATGGCAATATTTCATTCTTTTTCATGGCTGAGTAATA
Organism: Taxidea taxus jeffersonii; assembly: GCA_003697995.1. Taxonomy (NCBI): domain Eukaryota; kingdom Metazoa; phylum Chordata; class Mammalia; order Carnivora; family Mustelidae; genus Taxidea; species Taxidea taxus. Next base: position 21,440 of record ML100614.1, on the reverse strand, counting down.
TTCCTCTGTGTGTGTGTGTGTGTGTGTGTGTGTGTGTGTTTCCATTCATATGTCAATGGACATCTGGGCTCTTTCTGTATTTTGGCTGCTGTGGACCTTGCTACTATAAACATTGGGGTTCATGTGCCCCTTCAAATCACTATGGTTGTATCCTTTGGATAAATACCTAGTAGTGCAATAGTGCAATTGCTAGGTCGTAGGGTAGCTCTATTTGTAACTTTTTAAAAAATCCCCATGCTGTTTTCCAGAGTGGCTATACCAGTTTATTTTATTACCAACAGTATAAGAGGGTTCCTTCCCCTTTCTCCGTATCCTTGCCAACATCTATCACTTCCTGAGTTGTTAGCGATTTTGACTGGTGTGTGATGGTATCTCATTGTAGTTTTTATTTGTATTTCCTTGAGGAGGAGTGATGTGGAACATTTCTTCATGTGTCTCTTGGCCATTTGGATGTCTTCTTTGGAGAAATGTCTGTTCATGTCATCTGCCCATTTCTTTTTTTTTTTTTTAATAAAGATTTTATTTATTTATTTGACAGAGAGATCACAAGTAGGCAGAGAAGCAGGCAGAGAGAGAGTGGGGGAAGCAGGCCCCCTGCTGAGCAGAGAGCCCGATGTGGGACTTGATCCCAGGACCCTGAGACCATGACCTGAGCCGAAGGCAACGGCCCAACCCACTGAGTCACCCAGGTGCCCTCATCTACCCATTTCTTGTCTGGATTCTTTTGTTTTGGGGGTGTGGAGTTTGATAAGCTCTTTATAGATCTTGGATACTAGCCCTTTATCTGTTCCGCCATTTGCAAATATCTTCCGTAGGTTGCCTTTTAGTTTTGTTGACTTTTAACCTTTGCTGTGCAAAGCTTTTTATCTTGAAGTTCCAATAGGTCATTTTTGCTTTTGTTTCTCTTATCTTTGGAGACATGTCTGGCAAGAAGTTGCTATGGCCAAGGTCAAAGTGATTGCTGCCTGTGTTCTCCTCTACACTTTTGATGGATTCCTGTCTCACATTTAGGTGTTTCATCCATTTTGAGCTATTTTTGGTATGGTGTAAGAAAGTGGTCTGGTTTCATTCTTCTGCATGTGGCTGTCTAATTTTCCCAATACCATTTGTTAAAGAGAATGTCTTTTCTTCATTGGATGTTCTTTCCTGCTTTGTTGAAGATTAGTTGACCATAGAGTTGAGGGTCGATTTCTGGGTTCTCTGTTCTGTATCAGTGATCCATGTGTCTGTTTTTGTGCCTTACTATATTATCATGATGATGAGAGCTTTGTAATACAGCTTGACATCTGGAATTGTGATGCCACCAGTTTTGGTTCTCTTTTTCTTTTTTTTTTTTTTTTTTAAAGATTTTATTTATTTATTTGTCAGATAGAGAGCGCAGGAGCAAGCACAGGCAGACAGAGTGGCAGGCAGAGGGAGAAGCAGGCTCACTGCTGTCAAGGAGCCCGATGTGGGACTCGATCCCAGGACGCTGGGATCATGACCTGAGCCAAAGGCAGCCACTTAACCAACTGAGCCACCCAGGCGTCCCTGGTTCTCTTTTTCAACATCCCTTTGGCTGTTCAGGGTCTTTTCTGGTTCCATACAAATTTTAGAATTGTTTGTCCAGCTCTATGAAAAATGTTGTTGGTATTTTAATAGGAATTGCTTTGAACGTGTTGATTGCTTTGAGTAACATAGACATTTTAGCAATATTTGTTCTAATACATGAGCATGGAATGTTTTTCCATTTCTTTGTGTCTTCCTCAATTTCTCTCACAGGTGTTCTGTAGTTTTCAGAGTACAGAACCTTTATCTCTTTGGTTACGTTTATTTCTAGATATCTTGTGGTTTAAATGTTTAGTAGAATTCACTTGTGAAGCCATCTGATCCTGTATTTTTGTTGTGATTTTTTTGAATACTGATTCAGTTTCATTAAGAGTGATGGACCTGTTCAATTTTTTCTATTTCTTCGTCATTCAGTTTTAGAAGATCATGTGTTTCTAGGAATTTATTCGTTTCTTCTCAGTTGTCCAATTTGTTGGTATATAATCTTGTATTTCTGTGGTGTCAGTTGTAATTTCTCCAATTTTGTTTCTAACTTTATTCTCTTTTTTTCTTGATACGACTGGCCAAAGGTTTATCAATTTTATTGATTTTTTTTCAAAGAGCCACCTCTTGGTTTTATGGATCCTTTCTATTGTTCTTTTAGTCTCTATGTAATTTATTTCCTCTCTTATCTTTATTTTATTCCTTCTACTAGCTTTGGACTAATTTTTTTTCTTTTTTTAGTTCCTTAGGTGTAAGTTTGGATTATTTGAAATTTTTCTTGTTTCTTGAGTTTGGTGTGTATTATTACAAACTTTCCCTCTTAGAACTGCTTTTGCTGCATCTCATTGATTATGGACTGTTGTGCATTCATTTTCATTTATCTCCATGTATTTTTTTGAAGATTTTATTTATTTATTTGACAGAAAGAGAGATAGAGAGGGAACATAAGCAAGGCGAGTGTGAGAGGGAGAAACAGGCCTCCTGCTGAGCAGGGAGGCTGATATGGGCTTGCTCCCAGGATCCTGGGATCATGACCTAAGCCGAAGGCAAAGGCTTAATGGCTCAACAACCCAGGCACCCCATCTCCATATTTTTTATTTCTTCTTTGATTTCTTTGTTGAACCATTGGTTATTAAGTAGCATATTGTTTAGCCTCCATGTATTTGTGAATTTTTTTTGTTTGTTTTGGTGGGGGTTTTTGGTAACCGATTTCTAGTTGCATACTGATGTGGTCAGAAAAGATGCTTGATATGATTTCAGTCTTCTTAAACTTATTGAGATTTATTTTCTGGTCTGGTTTTTTGGTCTAATATGTGATCTGTCTTAGAGAATATTCCATGTACACTCAAATATGTGTTCTGCTGTGTTTGGATGGAATTTTCTGTATAAATCTGTTACATTCATCTGGTCTAATATGTTGTTCAAAGCCACTGTTTTCTTATTGATTTTCTATCTGGGTAATCTGTCCATTGACACAGATGCAGTGTTAAAATCCCCTAGTATAATTGTATAAGTGTCTATTTCTCCCTTAATATCTGTTAACATTTGCCAGATGCTTCTTTGTTGTGTGCAGAGATATTTGCAATTGTTATATCCTCCCATAGGATTGATCCCTTCATCATTATGTAATGCCATTCTTTGTCTCTGGCTACTGTCTTTGTTTTAAAGTCTGTTTTGTCTGATATAAATATTGCTACTCTGGCTTTTTCTCTACTTGCATTTGCATTACTCCATGCTTTCACCAGCAGTCTGTATGTGTCTTTATTTTGAAGTGATCTCTTACAGACAGCATATAGATGGTTCTTGTTTTTTTATCCATTCTGTCACCCTGTATCTTTTGATTGGAGTATTTAGCTGATTTACATTTAAAGTAATTATTGATAGGTGTGCATTTATTGCCATTTAGCTAATTTTTTTCTGGTTGTTTTTGTAGTTCTTTTCTGTTCTTGTTCTCTTGCTTTCTCCCTTTGTGGTTTGTTTTCTTTAGTGGTATTTGTCTATTCTAACTTTTTCTATGGAATCCTGGACAATAAATTTTCAAAGGAATCCAGCATAATTATTTGGAATATTTCAGTAACATTACTGAACTCAGGCTACTGATTATCTCAGGGAAGACCAAACTTGAAAACACCTTCCCCTACTAATGGCAGGAGTTAGGTATAAGCACCGTTTTCGCAGTGTATTTATGGTCTCCATAGTGTACCCTCTGTTAGATCTCCGTAGTCCTCTAGATATTTGTAGTTGTCTTGATAACACCTTGTTTGTTAAGAATTTCAGCGTCTGACATTTTTCCCTTCAGTGAAATTGGTAGTGGAAATCTGTGGATACCTTTTAATACTCAGACCATTAGAATGATATAAATGTGTTGAACATTGATGTTCAGTGATACAAACCAATTTCTTCCCAGAAACCTTGTGTGCTAGCCCCTTGGTGACAGAGGGATACTCCGCTGGAAACCATCATGGGCATCTTCTGATTGCAACTGTATCGACTGAGAACAATATTGTTGCTGTGTTGAAGAATAGATAGAGTCAACTTAACTGTAGGACTCAGGGTCACTGATGAGTACTGTTGCCCTTCTGCAGTATCCAGAAATACATCGCTATAGGCACTTAGAATGTAAAACAGTCCTTGTATTGTCATGATTAAATCACCCACATGGTGGCTACTGTGACTGCTGCTGGCATTTATCCTAGTGGGTTTCAGGGTCATATTCTCTATCAAGATGGATGTTCCTCTTCCGGAGTCTTCATATTTTTCAAACTGCAAGTGAATTTTGACATAACTTGTTCAGTGGTCAGCTGCTGGGTTTTCTTAGTCTTCTGATATTCTGGGAATCCTGCTGGTGAGAGCTCTTTGCCTTTGTGTGTTGAGTAGTTTTCTATGTCTGAAGCTGCTCCTTTGATATTTAAGACATGGTTTTTTGCTTCTCTGGCCAGGGACTTTTCCTGGGCCTTTAAGATGTTAAATTGATACTTTTAAGGGGTTCACTATAGATTCCACATACTCTTTATTCTGTAAAAAATTCCAAAAATATCTTAGTGAGAAAGACAGATCATGGTAATACTCTCATTAGATTGTTGCTTCTGTTTGTAAAACTTAGATTTGTTCTTGGTTACAGCTGGTATGTACATTATGAGAAAAAAATTTTATGCAACTAAATAAATTCACATCCTAATCTCAGGTAGAGCAGGGTTAGTGATCAGCCTTAAGTATGGTATATGTTCGTACCCCAGACTGTCAGGTCATAGCAAACAATTGATTGGAGGTCCTTTATCTTGGTTTCTTGAAAGTGGAATGAAAACATTTTGGTATATAAATCCAAGGAAGCAGGATAATTGACATTCAGCACTTCATAGTACTCCTCTGAGGAGGGTGACCACTGAAGACAGAATTCACCTAAATTTAAAATGAAGTCAGATTGAATTGTCTACTAAAAGATCTTGGAGGGGGTTTACACTGCCTGCTGTTTCCCTGCGTCTTTTTCATGTGGCAATGACTCAGCACTATCCTGGTGAAGATCGGGAACTAAGTTCTTGGAGCAGCAATAGGTAGTAGTGACAAGAAGGAGCCAACTTAGACACAATGTTTTGTTATAATTAACTACTGTTGGATAATCTATACCTTCCTATAACAAAACAGACAAACACACAGTCAACAAAAGTATAAAAACAATTCAAAAGGAATAAATAAAGACTTGAAAAAATCACAGCGTTTTTCTGAGTTACATGATTCAGAATTCTCATTTTTTTCTCTGCCAGGTCCCTTGTCAGCAACTGTTGGGACCACCTCTGTACTTGATTTTTTTGGGTGCAACCAACTTACCTGATTTCAGAGGCGTGGGAAAAGGGATTAGATAGGATAAGTCACAGGAAATCTGCCTCTTTAAAGCTCTACCTCATCTCTGTAGCTCATTGTGCCTTATCCTTCCCTATCTACCTCTTCTTGGGTTGCCTTTGTCTCCCTAATTCAGTCTCTCTGTTTAGGGAAGAGAGGTGGCAGCCCGAAAATTGTGCTTGACTTTAATGTAATTTCTTATATTTACCAGACATGGCAAAGATAGCACCATTACTCTAATAAGATCATAAAGCACACACTTTAGATTTCCACTGACATGACAGAAACCGTAAGTCTGAGAATCCAGAAACAAGGAGAAAGTTTTTTGTTGTTGTTCTTTTCCACTGACTTTTTTCCTCCCAGAGAATTTTCTTTTGGTACTTTTAATTTAGAAGTTAACTGAGATCTTAGTGTGAGGACATGATGTTGCAGGAGTGGAACAGGATAGAATGAGAAGAGTTGTGCTGGAGGGAGATCAGAGGGTGTGAATATGGTATATGGTGGATGCACCATTTTTATTCCTCCTCCAACTCCTTGTTTTAGGGGTTCTCTTACATACATGGGAAGTAGCTAGAGATGGAACAGTCATGAGAATTAAATATTTGAACCTGTGCATTTGTCACCAGCAATCCAATATTTCGTAGAGAAAGTGAAATTTTAGAAGTAGTCTAACATGTACTAATAGATCAATTTATTACTAATACATCGATTTAATTTAATGAATGCCCATATAATGTGCTTAGGTATATTGCCAACTGGAAGGAAATTGCTACAAGCAACTCTTCAGATAACTTCAAAAGTAGGTGATTTTTAGCAATACTTTTATGGGGAATTCTTGTGAACAGAATGACACATTCCACACACGTCCACATTTCTAAGCACCTACATCTCAGCACCTTGGGCAGTATATAGACAGAGATGAATTTGCTAAGTCCTTTTTACCTTTATATGTAAGCTTATTATTTGGGAATAGAAGAAAATGTTCTGTTTTATTTAGGTTAGATAAAATGGTTTAAAAAATGAATCCTCCTGGGACACCTGGGTGGCTCAGTGGGTTAAGCCTCTGCCTTTGGCTCAGGTCATGATCTCAGGGTCCTGGGATCGAGCCCCGCATCGGGCTCTCTGCTCGGTGGGGAGTCTGCTTCTGCCTCTCTGCCTACTTGTGATCTCTCTCTCTGTCAAATAAATAAAAATAAAATCTTAAAAAAAAAAGAATCCTCCTTTTGAAAAGTTGCTTCTCTCATGGTAATTATTTTTAATGAGCAGACTTCACTTGGCAAAACAAATGCCTCAGAATGTTAGAAATAGGGGTGCCTGCCTGGCTCAGTTGTTAGAGCATGTGACTCTTGATCTCGAGGTCATGAGTTCAAGCTCTACGTTGGGCATGGAGCCTACTTAAAAAAAATTTTTTTTAATGTTAGAAATATTTTTTAGGTTCTGTGCCACTTGTCCTGCCAGTGGTCCATAGTGCTGAGAAGCTGAAAGTGATACCCTACTGAGGAAGCATATTCTCATGTCCTAGATATATCAGTAATTCTAACATAGCTCAAGCCTAATTGTGGGTATTGTATAATCTGAGTGTATGGGTTCTGTCCTGTGATCATTAGTGAGAGGCAGTGGGTTACAGTTGTGGAATGTTGATTCAGACTGCCTGGTTCCGATTTTTGGTTCTGCCATTTGATGTCTGTGTGGTACTGAGGAAATTACTGACTTCATTTCCTCATCTGTAAAATGAGAAGAACAGCAGTACCTCGCTCATCGGTTCTTGTGAGGTAATGAGAGATAATACGTGTGAAGAGTTAGAATAGTGCCTAGCACACGTACGTGCTCTGTAAATGTTAGCCGCCATTCATCTTAACCTACCTATTCCCAACTCACGGCCACCAACCAATGGCCTCCAAACTGACAGTCACCCAGGGCACTGCCCACACAATAGTGATCTTTTACAGATTTAAGTCAGTACAGTTAAAATGTTTATTTAACAAACTCTTCTTTAGCAGTGAGTATGTGGAAGTGCTGTCTTAAAGTGCTTTATAAAATTAACTTATTTAATTATCAGAACAGCTCAAGGAGACAAGGTTCATTTTACAGATAAGCAAGATACCAAGTTACTTGCTCAAGGTCACACTGTCAGTTCCTGTGAGGGCAGGATTTGAACAGAGGCAGGCTGACTTTAGAAACCACACTCCTAACGAGCACCTCTGCTATTTCGTAGTTTCCCACCTTGCTTGGAATACAGTCCTAACTTTGTCATGGCCTTCAGGCCCAGCTGGCCTTCCACCCTTCTCATGTCCCACTCTGCCCCTCCCCCATACCCTGCGCCACCAGCCTCTTGTCTGTTCCTCAGAAATGCTCTGTGGTTTCCCCTTGAGGGGTTTAATCAGTCAATGCCTTCTAGAGAACAGTTTTTGGTAACTACCCCCACTTGACAGCAGGGATTTGTCTGTTTGATATGAATCCCCAAACTGTAGCACCTAGTAGGTTCTCAGTGGTAGATAAAAGAATATAAAGGAATGACAAATAAAAAATTGAAGCAGAGAATATAAATACTGGGTTAAAAGAGTTTACTGTGAAAAGAAGGAAAGTTATAACATGGCAATTGGAAGGGGCATAAAATCAAGTGAAAATTATTTTAAATAGAGGGGCTTGCCCTGTCAGTGCAGTCCATGGAAGGTGACACACTGAAGCTGTTGGCGTGGGAGAAGAGAGACCGTGTACCCTTTCTCCAAGAAGCACAAGGAAATCAAATCCAGAGAAGATATGGAACTTCCAGCTCTAGGGAGAGCAAAGGCTTCTCTTCATTTATGCATAAAGAACTGTTGGCTAATAGTTAATTACAGAGCACCGGCTAAATGCCCAACTAACTAAATGTTAGGTTCTTTACATGCACCCACACACTTAATTCTCATAGAAATTTAGAGCTACATATGTGTCATTATCATTCCCATTTTAGAGATGAGGTTAAGTAACCTGCCCCAAATTATACAGCTACTTAGTAGTAGATCAAACCTCACACCCAGATCCTCCAGAGCCTGTTGTAGAGATGGACAACGATGGTGTCAGAAGTAGATGAACTGGGAAATTTGAGACAGTTATGGCTAAATAAGATACAGAGGTATCTGCTCTAAGAGTGGTGAGAAAGACTGTGGAAGAGACCTCGTCTGGTAGATAGAGACATATTGAATGAGTCTACACCTTGTCATATCTGACATCCTTCTAAACATTTGTCATTTCTCTTTAGGTTACACACTTGAGCAACCATGGAAAAAAAGATATGACTATGCAGATATATCAGAGGAGAAAATGGGAACACCAGAAGATAATTTAGATGGAAATATTTATAAAAAGTCAAATTCTACTAGACTAACACCTGATTCCACTTATGGA
>ML100614.1:0-12286 GCA_003697995.1 Taxidea taxus jeffersonii | reverse complement strand
TATAAAAATGAAGTACTCTGCTTTTCTGAGCTATAGCCCTTCAAGCCCAGATTCTATTGGTTATAGTCAAGAGAGAGTTTATTCTGTCCGGGATGACTTGCATTTTTTTTGGCACAGACTCTGTGTAGCTCAAAGTAAGGAAGCCTAAAGAGAAATAGGACATCAGACTGAATCCAATAGTCATGAAAAATGTAGAAATTACTCCTTGTATTCTAACAATCCTGCTTAAATAAATACATTAGGTGCAAAAAAATCTTCAGATTGATTTTCTTCTTTACTTGAAGCATCCTTTATTTGTGCATTCATGTCAGGCAGAGCTCTTTTTCCACTTAAAAAAAGGGAATGGGACAATGTGATAAGTTCTCCTTTTGTCAGGAAAGCCAGAGCCCTACCAGAAACCCCAGCCCTTGTCACCTAAGGCATCCTTGAAATGAAACTGGGTCGCAGGGGCACCCTTAGCTAAAGAATCTAGAAAAGCAAAATCTGTCTGTCAGCTTCTGCAGGTGAGGAATAAAGGAATGGAGGTACTTGCTGGGTCTCCCACATCCTCCAAGTCTGAATTACTCTGTGTTCCCAGAAGCAACCTTTGCTACTACTCATCATCCCACTTTCCACACTGTATCTTTACAAATCTGTCTATAATCCAACTGACTAGAGGCTTGTACCCTTGAGTACTGAAAAAAAAAAACCCAGCATTCAGAGGATCTCTATATTTAAGGAAAAAATTGGATTTATTGTGATATATTTTTTTGAGATAGAATTTCCCATATTGAGTGTTCAGTTGGAGTTTAGACAAATGTATACATTCATGTAAATATAACATTCAAGACATAAAGCATTTCCATCACCCCCAAATTGTGCATCCTTGCAGTCAGTCCACTCACCTCACCCTAAGCCCCTGGAAACCACTGATCTCCTTTGAATCACTACAGTTCTTCCTTTGCTAGAATGTCATATAAACAGAATGATTCCATCTGTAGTCTTTTTTTGGTTCGCTTCTTTCATTTAGCATAATGCTTTTGAGATTCATCCTTCTTGTCACTTATATCCATAGTTCATTCCTTTTTTAGTGAATAATATTCTGTTGTATGGCTATCCCACAACTTGGGATTCACCAATTGATGGACGTGTGGTTGTTTCCAGTTTGGGATCATCTTGAATGAAGCTGCTTTGAACATTCATGTGTGAGTCTTTGTGGGTACATATATTTTCATTTTTCTTGGGAAATACCTGGGAGGGTAATAGCTAAGGCAAACTGTATTTTATAAGAACCTGTTTTTTCTCTTTTTTAATATTTATATAAAATAAAATGTAAAGTATAAATGTATTTTAAGATTAGAAATATATTAACACATAATTGACATACAGTGTTATATTGGTTTCAGGAACACAAGCTACTCATTTGATAATTCTGTGCCCATTGCTCACCGTGATAACTATAGTCACCGTACAACATTATTTTATGAGATCATTAACTGTATTTCCTATGCTGTACTTTCCATCTCCTTGAGTTATTTTATAACTGGAAGTCTGTGCCCCATTATTCCCTTCATGTATTTTAACCAACCCCCCATTCACCTCTCCTCTGGCAGCTACTCTTTTGTTCTCTGTATTTAAACTTTTACTTTTTTGTTTGTTTTACAGTTTTTGGATACCTCATATAAATGAAATCATATAGTGTTTGTCTTTGATTTATTTCACTTAGCATAATACTCTCAACATCCTTCTATGTTGTCACAAAAGTCAGTCTTTTTTATGCCCAGGTAATATTAGTATGTGCCTGTTTATCACATTTTGTTATTATAGATAATGTTGCAATAAACATAGGGGTTTAGGCACCTGGGTGGCTCAGTCAGTTAAGCGGCTGCCTTCAGCTCAGGTCATTATCTCAGGGTCCTGAGGTCAAGCCCCACATCAGGCTCCCTGCGCAGTGGGGCATCTGCTTCTCCCTCTGCCTCGGTTGCTCCCCCAGCTTGTGCTCTCGCATTTGCACATGCTCTCCCTCAAATAAATAAATAAAATCTTTTTAAAAAATAGAGGTGCAGGGGCACCTGGGTGGCTCAGTGGGTTAAGGCCTCTGCCTTCAGCTCAGGTCGTGGTCCCAGGGTCCTGGGATCGAGCCCCACATCGGGCTCTCTGCTCAGCAGGAAGCCTGCCTCCCCCTCTCTCTCTGCCTGCCTCTCTGCCTACTTGTGATCTCTATCTGTCAAATAAATAAAAAATAAATAAATAAAATCTTTTAAAAAAATAGAGGTGCATATATCTTTTCAAATTAATGGTTTTATTTTGAGTAAATGGTAGTACAATTACTGGATCATATGATAATTCTATTTTTAATTATTTGGGGAACTTCCATACTGTTTCCTACAGTGTCTGTACCAGTTGAAACTCCCACTGAGAATGCACAAGGGTTCCCTTTTCTCCACATCCTTATCAACACATTATTTCTTACCTTTTTGATCCTAGCCATTCTGATGGGTGTAAGGTGGTATCTCGTTGTGGTTTTGATTTACATTTCCCTGATGATTAGTAATGTTGAACATCTTTTTATATGTTTGTTAGCCATCTGTATGTCTTTGGAAAAATGTCTTTCAGGTCTCGTGTCCATTTTAAGATTAGATTATTTGGTTTTTTAGTGTTGAGTTGTATAAGTTCTTCATATATTTTGGGTATTAATCCTTTATCATATCATTTGCACATATATTCTTCTATCCAGTAGGTTTGCCTTTTTGTTTTGTTGATAGTTTCCATTGCTGTGATTTTTATTTTGCTGTAATCCCAGTAGTTAATTCTTGCTTTTGTTTCCTTTGCCTGAGAAGACCTATCCATAAATACATTGCTAATGCTGATGTCTAAGAGATTACTCCCTATGTTTTCTTCTAGGAATATTATAGTTTCAGGTCTCACATAAAGGCCTGTAATCCATTTGAGCTTATTTTTGTGTATGGTATAGAAACACAGTCATTTCATTCTTTTGCACGTAGATGTCCAGTTTCTCCAGCACCATTTATTGAGGAAACTGTCTTTTCCCTGTTGTATATTCTGAGTTCCTTTGTCATAAATTAATTGTCCATATAACCATGGGTTTATTTCAGGGCTGTCTGTCCTGTTCCATTGATCTATGAGTTTGTTTTTGTGCCATTCCTGTACTGTTCTGGTTTCTGCACCTTTGTAGTATACTTTGGAGTCTGGGATTGTGATACATCCAGATTAGTTCTTTTTCAGGATTACTTTGGCTATTCAGGGTCTTTCGGGTTCCATACAAATTTTAGGATTATATATTCTAGTTTTGTGGAAAAATGCTGTTGGTATTTTGATAGGGATTGCTTTAAATCTGTAGATTGCTCTGGGTAGTATGGACATTTTAACAATATTAATTCTTACAGTCTGTGAGCATGGTGTACCTTTCTGTTTGTGGTGTTCTCAGTTTCTTTCCTCAGTACCATACAGTTTTCAGAGTACAGGTCTTTCATCTCCATGGTTAAGTTTATTCCTAGGTATTTTATTATATTTAGTATAATTGTGAATGTGATTGACTTCTTCATTTCCCTTTCTAGTTCTTTGTTATTAGTGCATAGAAACACAACACATTTCTGTATGTTAATTTTTTATCCTGTAAGTTTACTGAATTCATTTATGAATTCTAATAGTTTTTGGTGGAGTCTTTCAGGTTTTCTGTATGTAGTATCATGTCACCTACCAATAGTGAGAGTTTTATTTCTTCCTTACAGTTTTGATGCCTTTTATTTCTTTTTCCTGTCTGGTTGCTACAGCTAGGACTTCCCAGTACTATGTTGAATGCAGGGAATGAGAGTGGACATTCTTGTATTTTTCCTGAGCCTAGAAGAAAAGTTCTGTTTTTCACCATCAAGTATGATGTTAGCTGTGGGGTTTTCATCATAAGAACTTTATAAGGTATGTTCCCACTATATCTGTGTCATTGAGAGTTTTATCATGAAAGAGGTTGTATTTTGCCAAATGCTTTACCTGTATTTTTGAGGGGATAATGTGGTTTTTATCCTTCCTCTTGTTAATGTATCACATTGACTGCTTGTGAATATTGAAATACCCTTGTATCCCTGGAACAAACCCTATTTGATTGTGCTGAATGAATCTTTTGATGTATTGTTGGATTCAGTTTGCTAATGTTCTGGTGAACATGTTGCTTACACATCAGAAATACTGGCCTATAGTTTTCCTTTTTGTAGTGTCTTTGCCTGGTTTTGGGGTCAGTGTAATGCTGGCCTCCTAAAATGAATTTGGAAGTTTTCCTCTCTCTGTCTTTTTTTGGAGTAATTTGAGAAAAATAAGTACTAACTCTTCTTTAATGTTTTGTAGAATTCGCCTATGAAGTCATCTAATCCAAGACTTTTGTTTGTTGGGAATTTTTTGATTACTGGTTGAGTTTAATTACTGGTAATGATTTGATCAGATTTTCTGTTTCTGTCTGATTTAGATCAGAAGGTTGTATGTTAAAGAATTTAATCATTTCTTCTAGGTTGTCCAGTTTGTTGGTGTATAATTTTCCATGATGTTCTCTTGATGTGGTGTCAGTTATTATTTCTCCTCCTTCATTTTTCATTTTAGAGTTATCATTGAGATTTGTTAATTTTGTTTGTCTTTTCACAGAGCCAGCTCTTAGTTTCATTGATCCTTTCTATTATTTTTTTTAAGATTTTTAAAATTTGAGAGAGAGAGAGTGTGTGTGTGTGTGTGTGTGTGTGTGTGTGTACGTGCATGCACGTGCATGCAAGGATGGGGCAGTGAGGGAGGGAGAGAATCTCTAGAAGACTCCATGCTGAGTGTGGTGTCCAACACTGGGCTCAATCTCATGACTCTGAGATCATGACCTGAGCTGAAACCAAGAGTTGGATGCTTAACCAGCTGAGCCACGCAGGCGACCCTCTCTTGTTCTTTTAATCTGTATTTATTTTCATTCTAATCTTTTTATTTTCCTTCTACTAGCTACTAGCTTTGGGCTTTGTTTCTTCTTCTTTTTTTTAGTTCCTTTGTGTAAGGTTAGGTTGTTTGATAATTTTTCTTGTTTCTTGGGTTATGCTTGTATCATTATAAACTTCCCACTTACAACTGTTTTTGTTCTGTCTCAAAGGTTTTGGACCATTGTGGTTTCATTTTCATTTGTATCCATGTATTTTCTTTTTATTTCCTCTTGATTTCTTTGTTGACCCATTGGTTGTTTAGAAGCATGTTGTTTAGCCTCCATGTCTTTGTATTTTTTCCAATTTTTTTCTTGTAATTGATTTCTAGTTTCATTCCACTATGGTCAAAAAAGATGTTTGATATGATTTCATATTCTTAAATTGATTGAGATTTGTTTTGTGGCCTAATATGTGATCTATCTTAGAGAGAGAATGTTTCATATGCACTTGAAAAGAATTTGTATCGAGCTGTGTTTGGATGTACATGTCTGTTAAGGCCATTCGGTCTAATGTGTTACTTAAAGCCACAGTTTCTTTGTTGATTTTTCTGTCTGGATGATCTATTCCTTGATTTAGTGGGGTACTTAAGTACTCTAGTATTACTGTCTGTTTCTTTATGTCTATTATTTGCTTTATGTATTTAGGTGCTTCTGTGTTGGGTACATAGATATTTATAGTTATTATATAACCTCATTGGATTGATCCCTTTATCATTATGTAATGCCTTTTTTTTTCTAAGATTTTATTTATTTATTTGACAGAGAGATGGAGATCACAAATAGGCAGAGAGGCAGGCAGAGAGAGGGGAAGGGAAGCATGCTCCCTGCTGAGCAGAGAGCCCGATGTGGGGCTCAATCCCAGGACTCTGGGATTATGAGCTGAGCAGAAAGCAGAAGCTTTAACCCACTGAGCCACCCAGGCACCCTGTAATGCCCTCCTTTATCTCTTGTTAAAGTCTTTGTTTTAAATTTATCTTCTTTAGTGTACCGTTATTCCAATTTTTGTTCCACTTCTATTTGCATAGAATAACTTTTTCCATGCCTTTCCTTTTAGTCTATATGTATCTTGAGGTTTGAAGTGATGTCTTATAGGCAGTATATAGGTAGGTCTTATTTTGGGGCGGGGGGGGGCACCTTGTTTTTTATCCATTCTGACACCCTGTGTCTTTTGACTGGAGCATTTAGCCCATTTACATTTAAAGTAATCTCCACCAAGACTTTATTTATTTATTTGACAGAGAGAGAGGGAAAATAAGCAGGGGGAGAGTCAGAGGGAGAAGCAGACTCCCCGCTGAGCAGGAAGGCCAATGCGAGGCTCAGTCCCAGGCCCTTGGGATCATGACCTGAGCCAAAGGCAGATGTTTAGCTGACTAAGCCACCCAGTGCCCCTACATTTAAAGTAATTATTGATAGACAAATACTTAGTGCATTTTGTTGATTGTTTCATGGTTATTTTTGTTATTTTTTTAAATTTTATTTATTTATTTATTTGACAGAGATCACAAGTAGGCAGAGAGGCAGGCAGAGAGAGAGGAGGAAGCAGGCTCTCCACTGAGCAGAGAGCCCGATGTGGGCCTCGATCCCAGGACCCTGAGATCATGACCCGAGCTGAAGGCAGAGGCTTAACCCACTGAGCCACCCAGGCGCCCTCATGGTTATTTTTGTAGTTCTCTGTTTCTTGATCTTTTGTTTGCTTCCCATGTGGTTTGATGGTTCTCTAGTGTCTGCCTTCATAACTTTATTTTTTGTGTATCTATTACAGTTTTTTGATTTGTGGTTACCATTAGTTTTGTATATAACATCCTATGTGCATAGCAGTCTATATTAAGTTGATGGCCATTTAAGTTCGAACACACTGTTAAAGCACTCAATTCTTATTCCTTCCTCCATGTTTTATGTCTATGAAGCCATAGTTTACATGTTTTATTTTCTATATCCCTTGATTAATTTTTGTAGACAGTGTTGGGTCCATAATCAAAGGAGCGAGACTGATACAAAGCAAAGGTCAAGCAAAGCTTTATTTCACGCTAAGCATCAAGAATCAAACTGACTGGCCAGGGCTGTCTCTTACAAAGAGAGGCGACCCCTCTCTGCCTTACCAGCTTTTAAGGGCAAAGGCCCTGTGGTTGGGCCTGGCCATGCACAGGTGGCCAATGACACAGAGAAAACTGCAGTCAGGCTAGGTCACACATAAATGACCAATTGAATTACAATTTACCCTATAATAGACATTTGAACTAGCCTGTCACCTTGGTCAGAATTGGCACCCAAAGGGCAGGGTCCACACACCTTGGTAGCTAGGGAGACAGTATGCATGCCTCACTGATTGAATACCTCCACCAGGCCTGACCTGCCCTTGTATTTGGGCTTTGTTACCTGGGACTGGTTTCCCGGACTTGTTTTTAAGTAAGTCCCCTGGGGGGAGGGGCAGGGTCCATTTAAGTTTTACTGCATAAACAACACAATGGCTATTTAATGGAAATGGAACCATTTTGGCTAAATAGGCCCTTACAGACAGAATTGATTTTACTATTTTTGTGTTTCAGCCTCCATGCTGGCTATATGAATGATCAATCTATCATTACTGTATGTTTGGTTTTTACCTGTAACATTTTTCCTTTCATAATTTTCTTCTAGTTACAGCCTTTGCTTTTCACATAGAGAATTTCTATTAACATTTCTTATAAGGGTAATTTAATGTGATGAACTTATTTTTACTTTGTTTTTTGGGGGAAATTCATTATTTGTCCTTTGGTTCTGAATGATAACCTTACTGAGTAGGGTATTCCTGGTTGTAGGTTCTTTTCCTTCAGCACTTCAAATATATCATGCCACTTGCTTCTGGCCTGCAAAGTGCCTGCTGAAGAATCAGCAGCAAGCTTTTTGGGATTTCTCCTGTAGATAACTGTTCTCTTTTTCTCTTGCTGCTTTCAAGATTCTCTATCATTATTTTTTTTCCATTTTAATTATTATGTGTCCTGGTGTGGACCTCCTTGGGTTGTTTTAGGGGCTCTCTGTGCCTCCTGGACCTGGATATCTGTTTTCTTCCCTTAATTATTAGGAAAGTTTTCAGCTATTATCTCTTCAAATAATTTTTTGTCCCCTTCTCTCATTTCTCCTTCTGGGATCCCTATTATGTGAATGTTATTATGCCTGATGATGCCCAGAATTTCCCTAACCTATTCTTTTTCTTATTACTCCTTTTTCTTTTGCTGCTGCTCAGCTTATTTTCTTTCCTTTATCTTGCCTTCCAGATTGCTGATCTATTCTTCTGCATCCTCTAATCTACTATTAATTCCCTCTAGTGTATCTTTCATTTCTGCTAAAAATTCTTCAGCTCTGACTGGTTCGTTTTTGTATTTACTGTTTCCTGGTTGAAGTTCTCACTGAGTTCATTCGCTCTTTTCTCAAGTCCAACTAATATCTGTGTGACCAGTACTTTGAATTCTTTATCAGAGATATTGCTTATCTCTGTTTCATTGAGCTGCTTTGCTGAGATTCTGTCTTGTTTTTTCATTTGGGAACTATTCCTCTGTCTCTTCATTTTGTCTGTATTTGTTCCTATGTCAGGTATGTCCTCTGATCTTGGAGGGGGTGACCTTGTGTAGAAGAGGTCTTGTGGTGCGCTATAGTACAGTCTCCTAGAGTCACCAGGATTAGGTGCTTCGGGGTGTCCCCTGTGTGGGCTGCATGCACCCTCCCATTATGGCTGAAGCACAGTTGCCTCTAGCCCAGCCTGCTGCAATGACCCACTTTGCCTGCTGTGGGTGCACTGCGCAGCATTTGCTTCCAGTGCTGTTGGGAGGCCCAACTGTGATCACCAAAGGTTCAAGGCTGTATGGAGCCAGCAGTCAGCCAGCTGTCTGCAGTTAGCCTCTGTCACAGCTGCAGGTCACTGTAGGTCAGGGCTTGCTCCCTTCACACCCGGCCAAGGAGCCAGGCTGCTCTAACAGGGGACACACTGGTATGTGTGGTTATCTGCTTTACTGTCCAGGGCAGGGGTCACTTTGGAGTGGTGCTGGCCAGGGCTGCCTACAGGGTGTGGTGGAGCCAAGCTGCTTTGGGTAGACAGGGTGAGGTAGGTCTGCAGGGGGAAGCACAGAAGCAGGGCATACTTTGTAAGCCAGGTAGGTAGAGTGTTAACGTTGGCTCCTACAAGCTTCTGGCTATCTAGTCTGGGGAAGGAGAGAAAAATGACACCCATAAGCATTTTTGTTCCTGGAGAAGTCTACAGATCCCTGCCCCTTTGGCACATGTTCTCCTTCATGTATGTCTTAGGCACTTTTCAAACTGCTGCTGCTGTGCTGTGTGTGTCTTGGGCAGAGTTATTTAGATGTTGGCTCTTTAACGGTAAGGACTGTTTCTTGTTGCCTTCACACTCTCCCACCGTGAAGCCTGCTGATATTTAAAACATCTGAAGTTGAGATCCACTGATTTTTAAACTTACCAGAGTTAAGCTCCACTGGTTTTCAAGCCAGGTATCATGGGAACTCATCTTTCTCATCGCAGGTTCCCATTGCCAGGGGTGCCCAGTGTGGGGTCTGATTCTCCTACTTCTCCTTGCTTGTGATGTCCCTCCTGTTTTTGGTTAATTGCTTGGGGTGGGGGTGTGGAGTTGGGGGGTAGTTCCCACCCTTTTCTCCACCACTCCTTCCTTTTTCTGTGTGGCTTTCTGTCCAAGATTAGCTTTAGTAAACCTGTTCCACCAGTCGTTGGGTCATTTTCAGAGTTAGTTGCGGTTCATATAGTTGTTAACTTAATGTGTCTATGGAATGAGTTGAGTCCAGATCCTCCTACTTGGCCATCCTCCCTCCTGTCAAACTCAAGAATCTGTTTTTTAAAGTGCCCGTACCATTTTGTATTTCTATCAGCAATGAACAAGTTTGCTGATAGAAATACAAAAATTCCACTTATATTTTGTTGCTTTGTGTTGTCAGATGTTTTAATTTAAGTATTCTAGTGCATATATACTGAATGGCATCTCATTGTGATTTTAGTTTTTGCATTTCCTGAATGACTTAGGATGTGAGGTTCTTTAATGTGCTTATTTCCCACTTGGATGTTTTTCTTGGTAAGGTAGCTTTTAAAGTCTTTTGCCAATTTCAAATTAGATTGTTTATTTCCTTATTGGGTTAAAAGGTTTCAAAAGATATGTTCTAAAAGTAAATCCTTTATCTGATACTGGCTTGGCAGTCATGCTTGGTGTTTTCATTCTCCTAATGTCTTTTAAGGAGAAAAAGGTTTTCATTTTAATAAAGTCCAGATAACCATTGTTTTTCTTTTATGGCCAGTGCTTTAGTGTCTCCTCTATGAAATCTTTTGTATGTAGTGTTAGAGAAGATTTGAATTTTGGGAGGGGAGAGGGTTTGCATATGGATATGTTTTTTGTTTTGGGGTTTTTGTTTTTTTTGTTTGTTTGTTTTTTGTTTTGTAAATTCTATCCTTTCCCAATTAAATTACCTTGGAGACTTTGCTGAAAATCACTTAGTCATATATGAGGGTCTGTTCCTGGATTCCTTATCCTGCTCTATTAATCTGTATGTCTCATCTTTATGACAATACCATCCTGTATTTGTTACTATGGCTTTATTTTAAGTCTTTCAACATGTTTTGTTGTTTTTTTTTTTTCCTTTCTAAAATTGTTTTGGCTTTTTAGTTCCTTTGCATTTCTGCATAGATTTTAAGCTCCAAAAGAAAAAAAAGGAAAAGAAAAAAGCTTGCTTGCATTTTGATTGTATTGCATTGATCCCATGCATGTATCAATTCAGGAAGAATTGCTGTCAATATTGAGTCTCCCAATCCATGAAAACAGTACATCTCTCTGTATATATTTAGGCCTTTGCTTTCTCATTAATGTTTTATAAATTTCAGCACACAGGCACTACACATATTTTATTAAAATTATGCCCAGCTATTTATGTTTTTGATAATGGTTTTTAAATTTTAATTATTGTTTTTTAATTTTTTTCAAACTGTTTATTACTGGTGATAAAGGAAAATTTTACAGATATTTTATTTCCTGATATAATTGACTTTCATTTAGCAATTGATGAATTGGGAAGCATCCGTCTAGAAAATAGAAAGGAGCTTCTTACAAAGCAAGAGATCTCATAGACCAAGGTGAACAGGAACAAGGAAGTTACACTGGGCACTTAATTGGTTAAAATAGGATTACTTTTCATATATGGAGAAAAGGGAAGACTTGGACCTTGGTTAAGTAACTTAGGCTGAGGAAGCAAGTGCTAGTTGGTTGGTCTGGGCATTCCTTTTCTGGGAGAGCTGAGCATAGAAACTGGGATGTTTTGGTTTGCTGATATGGGATGTAGATAGAATAAGTGACTCTATCTTGGGCCTAGTCTGGACACTGACAATGGTACACAGAAATGCTGTTGATGTTTTGTATATTGACCTTTATCATGTGATCTTGTTAAACTCACTAGTTTTAGACTTTTTAATATATAGAATCGTGAGGATTTTCTACATAGATAATCATGTCATCTGCAAATGGAAGATAATTGTACTTCCTTTCAAACTGTCTTTTCTTTCGTTTTCTTTGCTCTACTGCATGGGTACAAACTCCAGTACATTATTGAATAGAACTAGTAAGAATGGCATCCCTACCTTGTTCCTCCTCTTAGGGGGAAAACATTTAGTCTTTCAATGTTAAATATGACACAAGCTGTGAGTTTTCCATAGATGGCCTTTATCAAGTTGAAAATGTTCCTTTTATTCCTAATTTGATGAATTATCATAAATGTTGAATTTTGTCACATGTTTTTTCTGCACTTGTTGACATGATAATCTGTTTTTCCTTGTTAGTTAATGTTGATTTTCAAATATTAAGCCACCCTGCTATTTCTGGAATAATGTGATTTGGTCATGATGTGCTTTTTTTTTTTTTCCCATATTGATGGAATTGATTTACTAATATGTGCATCATGTTCATGATATCGGTCTTCAGGTTCCTTGTAACTCTTGTAATTTTTGATGTAAGAGTAATGTAGGCCTCATAAAGTGGCCTCTTATTAATATAAGGAATATTTGAGTAGTACTGGTGTTACTTCTTCCTTAGAAGTAGAAGGCATTGACTCATCAGGGTTATTTTCATTGTGTTTCTTTTCATGTGATGAATATGTTTGAGAGGCACATGAAATCCACTTTCCATGTTGGGTTTACACCACAATGACCTTAAACAAATTTGTCACCAGTTGACTGATTACCCATTTTTCTCTTAAAATATTTACAACTCTTATAACCATGCACACCTAAAAAAGTTTCTTTCAAAAATATTAAGTTTAGGGGCAGCTATGTGGCTCAGTCCATTAATTAACTGACTCTTGATTTCAG
>RCUC01125960.1:0-51253 GCA_003697995.1 Taxidea taxus jeffersonii | reverse complement strand
ATCTAACAATTTTAAATATTTATGCCCCTAACATGGGAGCAGCCAACTATATAAACCAATTAATAACAAAATCAAAGAAACACATCGACAATAATACAATAATAGTAGGGGACTTTAACAAGCCCCTCACTGAAATGGACAGATCATCCAAGCAAAAGATCAACAAGGAAATAAAGGTCTTAAATGACACATTGGACCAGATGGACATCACAGATATATTCAGAACATTCCATCCCAAAGCAACAGAATACACATTCTTCCCTAGTGCACGTTGAACATTCTCCAGAATAGATCACATCCTGGGTCACAAATCAGGTCTCAACAGGTATCAAAAGATTGGGATCATTCCCTGCATATTTTCAGACCACAATGCTCTGAAGCTAGAACTCAAACGCAAGAGGAAAGTTGAAAAGAACTCAAATACATGGAGACTCAACAGCATCCTTCTAAAAAATGAATGGGTCAACCAGGAAATTAAAGAAGAATTGAAAAAATTCATGGAAACAAATGAGAATGAAAACACAACGGTTCAAAATCTGTGGGACACAGCATAGGCAGTCCTGAGAGGAAAATATATAGTGATACAAGCCCTTCTCAAGAAACAAGAAAGGTCCCAAATACACAGCCTAACCCTACACCTAAAGGATCTGGAGAAAGAATAGCTAAGAAATCCTAAACCCAGCAGGAGAAGAGAAATAATAAAGATCAGAGCAGAAATCAATGAAATAGAAACCCCAAAAAACAGTAGAACAAATCAACAAAAATAGGAGCTCGTTCTTTGAAAGAATTAATAGGATTGATAAACCCCTGGCCAGACTTATCAAAAAGAAAAGAGAAAGGACCCCAATAAATAAAATCATGAATGAAAGAGGAGAGATCACAACCAACACCAAAGAAATACAAACAATTATAAGAACATATTATGAGCAACTATATGTCAGCAAATTTGACAATATGGAAGAAATGGATGCACTCCTAGAAATTTATAAACTACCAAAACTGAACCAGGAAGAAATAGAAAACCTGAACAGACCTATAACCAGTATGGGGATTGAAGCAGTCATCACAAATCTCCCAACAAACAAGAGCCCAGGGCCAGACAGAATTCCCAGGGGAATTCTACCAAACATTTAAAGAATTAATACCTGTTCTCCTGAAACTGTTCCAAGAAATAGAAATGGAAGGAAAACTTCCAAACTCATTTTATGAGGCCAGCATCACCTTGATCCCAAAACCAGACAAGGATCCCATCAAAAAAGAGAATTACAGACCAATATCCTTGATGAACACAGATGCAAAAATTCTCACCAAAATACTAGCCAATAGGATCCAACAGTACATTAAAAAGATTATTCACCACGACCAAGTGGGGTTTATTCCAGGGCTGCAAGGATGCTTCAACATCCACAAATCAATCAATGTGATACAATACATTAACAAAAGAAAGAACAAGAACCATATGATACTCTCAATAGATGCTGAAAAAGCATTTGACACAAAGTACAGCATCCTTTCTTGATCAAAACTCTTCAAAGTGTAGGGATAGAGCGTACATCTTCAATATCACCAAAGCCATCTATAGAAAACCCACTGTAAATATCATGCTCAATGGAGAAAAACAGAGCTTTTTTGCTAGATTGGGAACATGGCTGGGATGTCCATTCACCACTGCTATTCAACATTACTGGAAGTCGTAGCTTCAGAAATCAGACAACAAAAAGAAATAAAAGGCATCCAAATCAGCTGTGAAGAAGTCAAACTATCACTCTTCACAGATGATATGATACTATATGTGGAAACCCCAAAAGAATCCACTTCAAAACTGGTAGAACTACAGGAATTCAGTAAAGTGTCAGGATATAAAATCAATGCACAGAAATCAGTTGCATTTCTATACACCAAAAACAAGACAAAAGAAAGAGAAATTCATGATTCAATCCAATTATAATTGCACCCCAAACCATAAGATACCTAGGAATAAACCTAACCAAAGAGGCAAAGAATCTGTACTCAGAAAACTATGAAGTACTCATGAAAGAAATTGAGGAAGGCACAAAGAAATGGAAAAATCTTCCATGCCCATGGATTTTAAGAACAAACATTGTGAAAAGGTCTATCTACCTAAAGCAATCTACACATTTAATGCAATCCCTATCAAAATCCCACCCATTTTTTAAAAAGAAATGAAACAAATAATCCTAAAATTTGTATGGAACCAGAAAAGACCTCAAATAGCCAAAGGATTATTGAAAAAGAAAGCCAAAGTTGGTGGCATCACAATTCCAGACTTCAAGCTCTATTACAAAGCTGTCATCATCAAGACAGTATGGTACTGGCACAAAAACAGACATATAGATCAATGGAACAGAATAGAGAGCCAAAAAAATAGACCCTTAACTCTATGGTCAACTAATCTTCGACAAAGCAGGAAAGAATGTCCAATGGAAAAAAAGACAGCCTCTTCAACAAATGGTGTTGGGAAAGTTGGACAGCCACAGGCAGAAAGATGAAACTAGACCATTTCCTTACACCACACATGAAAATAGACTCAAAATGGATGAAGGACCTCAATGTGAGAAAGGAATGCATCAAAATCCTTGAGGAGAACACAGGCAGAAAACTCTTTGACCTCAGCTGCAGCAACTTCTTCCTAGGAATAAGGCCAAAAGCAAGGGAAGCAAGAGCAAAAATGGACTATTGGGACTTCATCAAGATCAAAAGCTTTTGCATAGCAAAGGAAATAGTTAACAAAACCAAAAGACAACTGACAGAATGGGAGAAGATATTTGCAAATGACTTATCAGATAAAGGGCTAGTATCCAAAATCTATAAAGAACTTAGCAAACTCAACACCTGAAGAACAAATGATCCAATCAAGAAATGGGCAGAGGACATGAACAGACATTTCTGCAAAGAAGACATCCAGATGGCCAACAGACACATGAAAAAGTGCTCCACATCACCAGGTATCAGGGAAATACAAATCAAAACCACAATGAGATACCACCTCACACCAGTCAGAATGGCTAAAATGAACAAGTCAGGAAATGACAGATGCTGGCAAGGATGAGGAGAAAGGGGAACCCTCCTACACTGTTGGTGGGAATGCAAGCTGGTGCAACCACTCTGGAAAACAGCATGGAGGTTCCTCAAAAAGTTGAAAATAGAGCTACCCTATGATCTAGCAGTCGCACTACTGGGTACTTACCTTAAAGATACAAATGTAGTGATCTGAAGGGGCACGTGTACCTGAATGTTTACAGGAGCAAAGTCCACAATAGCCAAACTATGGAAGGAACCTAGATGTCCATCAACAGATGAATGGATAAAGAAGATGTGGAATATATATATGCAATGGAATACTATGCAGCCATCAAAAGAAATGGAATCTTTCCATTTGCAACAACGTGGATGGAACTAGAGGGTATTATGCTGAGCGAAATAAGTCAGTCTGAGAAAGACAATTATCATATGATCTCCCTGATATGAGGAATTTGAGAAGCAAATTGGGGGTTTGGGGTGTAGGGAAGGAAAAAGTGAAACAAGATGGGATTGGGAGGGAGACAAAGTATAAGAGACTTTTAATTTCACAAAACAAACTGAGGGTTGCTGAGGGGAGGGAGGTATGGAGAGGGTGGTTGGGTTATGGACATTGGGGAGGGTATGTGCTATTGTGAGTGTTATGAAGTGCGTAAGCCTGATGATTCACAGACCTGTACCCCTGGTGGAAATAATACATTATGTGTTAATAAAAAAAAACTTCATGACAATAATTCCACCAATGTGGGAATGTCTAAATCGCATGTGAATTTATGTATCATTTAAAATGACCGAGGTGCATTTTTATGTATGAAAATGAATAAACTTCCAAGACATATTATGGAGTGAAAGAAGAGTTGGAGAATGACAGCATTTACTACAGTGAAAGTTTCATGAGGGGGAGGATCTTTGTCTTATTTAGGATTCGATTGCCAGCACCTAGAACAGTTTCAGGATAGAGCAGACACTTCACATTTGCTGAATATTGAATAATTATTCATGGAGCAACACAGAAATATATTCACATAAAATAATATTAGATATTCTCTATGTATTTACCATATATAAATAAACACAGGTATTCATATATAGTAAACATATAAATTATTTCTATTATTTATATATTTAAATATATTTATGTTTAAGATATTTCTATTCATAGTTAAATGTATAAAACACATAAGTAAAAATTTATATTATTTATATATTTTGAATTATGTATATCTCTATAAATATAAACATATGTATAAGTATATATGTACATATATACATATATAGAAAAGGGGAAATTACACATATATATAAAGAAAAAGTAAGAAAAATGATTTCATACACACAATTCTATCTGGGGAGGTAGGGGTTTAGAGTTTGGGGTGGGTTGTCAAAGGAAGTTAGTGCTACTTGTAAGGTTTTAATTATTTTTAAAGGAAAATATGTGCATTACTTGTAAAATTAAAAGTTCTATGGCATCATTCTTGCTAAACTATGCAGATGTTACAGCTACATGTGACATAGAAGTAACTTACAAAATCCTTTTTTGTTACAAAAATTTTGTTACAAAAATCCTACAGGTTGCACACAGCAAATTTAGGGTCTGTCTTAATAATACACTTCCTAGATTTCTGCGCCTGTTACCACAAAGCCAGCTGTGGTTGGTTCCCCAACTCCTTTCCTGCTCTTTCCTAATGTGGAATGAGCCCTGGGAGAAGGGAAGGTAGGAACAGGCACATTTCAGAGTGGCCGACTTCATTCTCCTCGCTTCTGGAAAATAGGCCCTCACTGCTAAGTACCCTGTCCATGCATGCAGCTTCCTCAGATTACCTCCATTTATCTTAGCTAAGAAAAGAGGTGACTAAATGAAACGCACTAAGGTAGAATGATAGATCTTTCTAGCTTAACCTTCTTAAGGTTGTTATCCCACTTACCCCAATGAAACTGAAACTAACAGGATTTCAAACTTAGGAGAGTAGGACGATATTTGGGGCAGAGCATCTCTAGCCCCTACCTGAGGTCTCTACTGTTAGGGACATGGAAAGGAGAGAGAGTTCTTTTGAGAATCCAGGCTGCAGCAGGGACCAGCTGACCATCTTGTATCTTAACATTTGGCAGATTTGGGTTGTGACAGTCAATGACACAGACTGATGGGAGTTCCCCTCTGTGGACATTTAAGATAACATCCATAGCACTGTCACCTACTGTACCTGGTGAAAAATGGGGTTTTCAACCCTGAAGTCAATCTTCTGTTCAACAAAACTATCCCAGAAAAGTGGTTAATTGAACACAGAAGCAATGAGTCTGGGATAATGAGGTCCTGTGGGCTCTGTCTGCTAATGGCAAAAACTGATTATTTCACACAGCATATGTAATTAAAATGGAAGGGGTAATGAGCAATGAAGTTATAAAATGAATATGCTAACCAATTAGGTTTTACTTCTCCTTAAAAAATTTTTTTTAAAGATCCTATCTATTGTATATCCAAGCTAACATAATCAGCTTAACAAACCTTAATGAGTTCGGAGAGAGAATAGACACTAAATCCTGTCTATCTCCCTGTAGGGCATTACCAAAAACCATCTCAGGCCTTGGTGAGAAAAATCTCTCTCTCTCTCTCTATCACACACACACACACACACACACACACACACACACACACACACATACGGCAGAGGATCATTTTTCCATGACCTCATACATATCAAATGTTGTTCTGCTCCTGCTTGTGTTCACAGAATAAAGTGGGTCACAGGAATTCATTGAGATCATAGGGCCAGATAAATGCTAGAGGACAGCAACCCAGTAGCTGCCAGATTTAACAGGGTGGAACAAAGTTGAAATTTAACCTATGAGTCAGTAAATCAACCATTTAGATAGTTCTGGACCAGTAAGTATGGCAGGACATTTGCTTAGTTTAGTATGGACTAAGAAGACTAGACTAGGACAGGATATACTAGAAAATGACGAAGGATGAAAGAGTTGGTGTGCATGCTATGTGTTTTGTGTGTGAGTGTGGTGTGCATGTGTGTGTGTACAAGTGTATTGTGTGAGTATCTGCGGTGTATGTGCATGAAAGTATATGTATGCACACATGTATTTACATAGCCGTGACTGACGGAATGATTTAGTCACCCTGTGTTATTTGAGTTAAGTGATAAGCATTGCAAACTAATAGTTCGAAAGGCTCAATTTCTCTTTCTAATATCAGTGGACTGTAAAATTCTAAGGTGACATATCTCAGTGTGAGTTTTACTATAATATGGGAGAATGATTGAGCAATGTAGGACTTGAAATATGAAGTACTATGCTACAGTCTTGTAAGAAGAATATGCCAGGGAGGAGTCAAGATGGTGGAGAAGTAGCAGGCTGAGATGACATCAGACAGCAGATCAGCTAGATAGCCTATCAAACCAATCCGAACACCTATGAATCCAATAGGAGATCAAAGAGAAGAAAAACAACAATTCTAGAAAAAGAAAACTGACCACTTTCTAAAAGGTAGGACCAGCGGAGAAGTGAATCCAACGCGACGGGAACATAGACCCCAGGGGGAGGGGCCGGCTCCCGGCAAGCAGCGGAGCACAAAATCAGGACTTTTAAAAGTCTGCTCCACGGAGGGACATCGCTCCAGAGGCTAAACTGGGGTGAAGACCTCACGGGGACAGCGTGGACTCAGGTCCCGCGGGGTCATAGAAGGATCGGGGGTGTCTGAGTGTCGCAGAGCTCACAGGTATTAGAGCAGGGAAGTCGGCTGCGGAGACAGAGCCAAGGTTTCCTAGAGCTATAGTCTGTGACACGGGCCGGTGCTCTGTGACACGGGCCGGTGCTCTGTGCAGGGGCTCCCCACAAGATCCAGGGAGACTCTGACCTGGGAGAGCTCAGGGATCTACGGGGTTCAGAGACTCCAGGTGGGACTCTGCCAGAGACAGAGACGCTTGGTCACAGGCTGGGTGAGCTCGGAGCACTCCCAGAAGCCAGTGAGACTGGACTGATTACGCACGATTTTCTCTGAGCGCGGCTGGAGGCGGGGGAGACAGGAGTGATTAAATGCTTTTCTCTGAAGGCGCACTGAAGACTGGGGCCCCTAGCTCTCGGCTCCTCTGAACCGGAGATTGGGAGGCTGCAATTGTCATTCCCGTCCTCCGGAACTCTACGGAAAGCGTTCAGGGAACAAAAGCTCCCGAAAGCAAACCTGAGAGGATTACTTAGCCCGGCCCCTGGTAAGGGCGGTGCAACTCCGCCTGGGGCAAAGACACCTGAGAATCACTACAACAGGCCCCTCCCCCAGAAGATCAAAGAAATCCAGCCAAGTTCAATTAACAAGGAGAACAGTGGATTCTTATCTGGACAAAATGACAAGGCGGAAAAACTCACCACAAAAAAAAGAGCAGGAGACAGGACGGAAGGCTAGGGACCTAATCAATACAGACATTGGTAATATGTCAGATCTGGAATTCAGGACGATGATTCTCAAGGTTCTAGCCGGGCTCGAAAAAGGCATGGAAGATATTAGAGAAACCCTGTCAGGAGAAATAAAAGCCCTTTCTGGAGAAATAAAAGAACTAAAGTCTAATCAAGTTGAAATAAAAAAAGCTATTAATGAGGTGCAATCAAAAATGGAGGCTCTTACTGCTAGGATAAATGAGGCAGAAGACAGAATTAGTGATATAGAAGACCAAATGACAGAGAATAAAGAAGCTGACCAAAAGAGAGACAAACAACTACTGGACCACGAGGGGAGAATTCGAGAGATAAGTGATGCCATAAGACGAAACAACATTAGAATAATTGGGATTCCAGAAGAAGAAGAAAGAGAAATAGGAGCAGAAGGTATACTGGAGAGGATTATTGTAGAGAATTTCCCTAATATAGCAAGGGGAACAAGCATCAAAATCCAGGAGGTCCAGAGAACACCCCTCAAAATCAATAGGAATCGGTCCACACCCCGCCATCTAATAGTAAAATGTACAAGTCTTAGCGACAAAGAGAAAATCCTGAAAGCAGCACGGGACAAGAATTCTGTAACGTACAATGGTAAAAATATTAGACTGGCAGCAGACTTATCCACAGAGACCTGGCAGGCCAGAAAGAACTGGCATGATATATTCAGAGCACTAAACGAGAAAAACACGCAGCCAAGAATACTTTATCCAGCTAGGTTATCACTGAAAATAGAAGGAGACATAAAAAGCTTCCAGGACAAACAAAAACTGAAAGAATTTGTAAACACCAAACCAGCTCTACAGGAAATATTGAAAGGGGTCCTCTAAGCAAAGAGAGACCCTAAAAGTATTATCAGAAAGGAACAGAGACAATATACAGTAACAGTCACCTTACAGGCAATACAATGGCACTAAATTCATATCTCTCAATAGTTACCCTGAATGTAAATGGGCTAAATGCCCCAATCAAAAGACACAGGGTTTCAGAATGGATAAAAAAACAAAACCCATCCATATGCTGCCTACAAGAAACTCATTTTAGACCTGAAGACACCTCCAGATTGAAAGTGAGGGGGTGGAAAACAATTTACCATGCTAATGGACATCAGAAGAAAGCTGGGGTGGCAATCCTTATATCAGATCAATTATATTTTAAGCCAAAGACTATAATAAGAGATGAGGAAGGACACTACATCATACTCAAAGGGTCTGTCCAACAAGGAGATCTAACAATTTTAAATATCTATGCCCCTAACATGGGAGCAGCCAACTATATAAACCAATTAATAACAAAATCAAAGAAACACATTGACAAGAATACAATAATAGTTGGAGACTTTAACACTCCCCTCACTGAAATGGA
Organism: Taxidea taxus jeffersonii; assembly: GCA_003697995.1. Lineage (NCBI taxonomy): Eukaryota > Metazoa > Chordata > Mammalia > Carnivora > Mustelidae > Taxidea > Taxidea taxus. The sequence goes on along the minus strand of RCUC01125960.1, from coordinate 42,415 downwards.
CAGATCATCCAAGCAAAAGATCAACAAGGAAATAAAGGTCTTAAATGACACACTGGACGAGATGGACATCACAGATATATTCAGAACATTCTACCCCAAAGCAACAGAATACACATTCTTCCCTAGTGCACGTTGAACATTCTCCAGAATAGATCACATCCTGGGTCATAGGTCAGGTCTCAACAGGTATCAAAAGATTGGGATCATTCCCTGCATATTTTCAGACCACAATGCTCTGAAGCTAGAACTCAATCACAAGAGGAAATTTGGAAAGAGCACAAATACATGGAGACTCAACAGCATCCTTTTAAAAAAATGAATGGATAAACCAGGAAATTAAAGAAGAATTGAAAAAATTCATGGAAACAAATGATAATGAAAACACAATGGTCCAAAATCTGTGGGACACAACAAAGGCAGTCCTGAGAGGAAAATATATAGCGATACAAGCCTATCTCAAGAAACAGGAAAGGTCTCAAATACACAACCTAACACTACATCTAAAGGAGCTGGAGAAAGAACAACAAAGAAAGCCTTAACCCAGCAGGAGAAGAGAAATAATAAAGATCAAAGCAGAAATCAATGAAATAGAAACCAAAAAAACAATAGAACAAATCAATGGAACTAGGAGCTAGTTCTTTGAAAGAATTAATAAGATTGATAAACCCCTGGCCAGACTTATCCAAAAGAAAAGAGAAAGGACCCAAATAAATAAAATCATGAATGAAAGAGGAGAGATCACAACCAACACCAAAGAAATACAAACAATCATAAGAACATATTATGAACAACTCTATGCCAACAAATTCGACAATCTGGAAGAAATGGATGCTTTCCTAGAGACATATAAACTGCCAAAACTGAACCAGGAAGAAATAGAAAACATGAATAGGCCCATAACCAGTAAGGAGATTGAAACAGTCATCCAAAATCTCCAAACAAACAAAAGCCCATGGCCAGATGGCTTCCCAGGGGAATTCTGCCAAACATTTAAAGAAGAATTAATTCCTATTCTCCTGAAACTGTTTCAAAAAATAGAAATGGAAGGAAAAGTTCCAAACTCATTTTATGAGGCCAGCATCACCTTGATCCCAAAACCAGACAAGGATCCCATCAAAAAAGAGAATTACAGACCAATATCCTTGATGAACACAGATGCGAAAATTCTCACCAAAATACTAGCCAATAGGATCCAACAGTACATTAAAAGGATTATTCACCACGACCAAGTGGGATTTATTCCAGGGCAGCAGGGTTGCTTCAACATCCGCAAATCAATCAATGTGACATTAACAAAAGAAAGAACAAGAACCATATGATACTCCCAATAGATGCTGAAAAAGCATTTGACAAAGTGCAACATCCCTTCCTAATCAAAACTCTTCAAAGTGTAGGGATAGAAGGCACATACCTCAATATTATCAAAGCCATCTATGAAAAACCCACCGCAAGTATCATTCTCAATGGAGAAAAACTGAGAGCTTTTCCGTTAAGGTCAGGAACATGGCAGGGATGTCCGTTATCACCACTGCTATTCAACATAGTACTAGAAGTCCTAGCCTTAGCAATCAGACAACAAAAAGAAATTAAAGGCATCCAAATCGGCAAAGAAGAAGTCAAACTATCACTCTTTGCAGATGATATGATACTATACGTGGAAAACCCAAAAGGCTCCACTCCAACACTGCTAGAACTTGTACAAGAATTCAGTAAAGTGTCAGGATATAAAATCAATGCACAGAAATCAGTTGCATTTCTTTACACCAACAACAAGACAGAAGAAAGAGAAATTAAGGAGTCAGTCCCATTTACAATTACACCCAAAACCATAAGACCTAGGAATAAACCTAACCAAAGAGGCAAAGAATCTATACTCAGAGAACTATAAAGTACTCATGAAAGAAACTGAGGAAGACACAAAGAAATGGAAAAGTGTTCCATGCTCATGGATTGGAAGAATAAATATTGTGAAAATGTCTATGCTACCTAAAGCTATCTGCACATTTAATGCAATGCCTATCAACATCCCATCCAATTTTTTCAAGGAAATGGAACAAATAATCCTAAAATTTATATGGAACCAGAAAAGACCTCGAATAGCCAAAGGATTATTGAAAAAGAAAGCCAAAGTTGGTGGCATCACAATTCCAGACTTCAAGCTCTACTACAAAGCTGTCATCATTAAGACAGTATGGTACTGGCACAAAAACAGACACATAGATTAATGGAACAGAATAGAGAGCCCAGAAATAGACCCTCAACTCTATGGTCAACTAATATTCGATAAAGCAGGAAAGAACATCCAATGGAAAAAAGACAGCCTCTTCAACAAATGGTGTTGGGAAAATTGGACAGCCACATGCAGAAAAATGACATTGGACCATTTCCTTACACCACACATGAAAATAGACTCAAAATGGATGAAGGACCTCAATGTGAGAAAGGAATGCATCAAAATCCTTGAGGAGAACACAGGGAGCAACCTCTTCGACCTCAGCCACAGCAACTTCTTCCTAGGAACAACGCCAAAGGCAAGGGAAGCAAGGGAAAAAATGAACTATTGGGACTTCATCAAGATCAAAAGCTTTTGAACAGCAAATGGAATAGTCAACAAAACCAAAAGACAACTGACAGAGTGGGAAAAGATATTTGCAAACGACATATCAGATAAAGGGCTAGTATCCAAAATCTACAAAGAGCTTAGCAAACTCAACACCCAAAGAACAAATGATCCAATCAAGAAATGGGCAGAGGACATGAACAGACATTTCTGCAAAGAAGACATCCAGATGGCCAACAGACACATGAAAAAGTGCTCCACATCACTGGGCATCAGGGAAATACAAATCAAAACCACAATGAGTTACCACCTCACACCAGTCAGAATGGCTAAAATGAACAAGTCAGGAAATGACAGATGCTGGCAAGGATGTGGAGAAAGGGGAACCCTCCTACACTGTTGGTGGGAATGCAAGCTGGTGCAACCACTCTGGAAAACAGCATGGAGGTTCCTCAAAAAATTGAAAATAGAGCTACCTTATGACCCAGCAATTGCACTACTGGTTATTTACCCTAAAGATACAAACGTAGTGATTCGAAGGGGCACGTGCACCCAAATGTTTATAGTAGCAATGTCCACAATAGTCAAGTTATGGAAAGAACCTAGATGTCCATCAACAGATGAATGGATAAAGAAGAGGTGGTATATATATACAATGGAATACTATGCAGCCATCAAAAGAAATGAAATCTTACCATTTGCGACGACATGGAGGGAACTAGAGCGTATTATGCTTAGCGAAATAAGTCAACTGGAGAAAGACAACTATCACATGATCTCCCTGATATGAGGAAGTGGAGATGCAACGGGGGTGGGAGTTAAGGTGGTAGGAAAAGTAAAAATGAAACAAGATGGGATCGGGAGGGAGACAAACCAAAAGAGACTCTTAATGTCATAAAACAAACTGAGGGGGGTGGAGGGGAGAGGTGTTGGGAGAAGGTGGTGGGGTTACATTACATGTTTAAATAAAGCTTAAAAAAAAAAAGAAGAATATGACAGGCGTTCGCTTGTGATTGCAAATATAAATTTCTAGTGAAAGAAAAAGTTACGATGCCTACATTCAAAATCCAGATGGTGCTTAACGTCAGTTAGATCACATCTACTAATGAGACGTGAAGGCCACGCCCATCGCTACATGGCACTTCTTGGAATAACCATTGTTTGACTCCCACTAAACTCTTGTGGGTAAAGCAATGCACTTGTTGCAAAACATCACTCAAACCATCCACATGGTCAATGTTAAGCTCTAGAGAAATAAACCTCTTAAAAAGGGATTTGTAAACTCAGCTAAACCGCACAACTGGTGAGGGGAAACTGGCGATGAGTTGATTTCCATCATGCAGTGAATGGGAATGCTACAGTGTTAGATGTTAATATCCCTTATTTATACCTGTCACCTTCACAAGCTATGGCATTGTGCACAGAACTGAGCTACAGAAGCTTCTAAGTCTGGCTGCCTTGAGAATTTTGGAAATATCCACAGGCTATCCTGACCATATAGTTGGTCAAGTTAGAGTGGGAGTACTTCACTGGAAGAAAGTACTATCTATGATAGCTCTACTTTGGCTTTTCAGCTTAAGGAAACTAGGTCCAGCGTATTTCTGGGAATCTGAAAAACTTCCAACAGAAATAAGCCACATTATTAATGAAAGCATTGGTTACAAACCTCATTTCCAAAGATAATCGTATACAAATCACTGGGCTCTAGGAACACACTGTCAACAAGATACGGAGTTTATCATGCCACAGTTTGAGCCAGTACTGGTCACTGACAATAAACCTAAGGAATAAATAGCTGGGTAGAGTAGCATTGGATGAACTCTACATGGAGCAAAAAATGTTCCTGGGAAACACTGCTCAGCAGGTCCTCTAGACAGTGCAAGCCTCCTGTGAGGTACTGACAGGCATTCTCAGGCAAACATTTAAGAGATGTTAGGCACTGTAACCTTCCTATCTCCCTGCTAGGATCACAAACTGGGAATTCTACCAGTCTAAAGAGAGATAGCTATAGGACAAAGGATAAAAAACTGCAGTGTCTGGTGCTAGCATGAAGATCAACTCTGCCCCCTCCCATGTCCCCATACCCCCACCAACACAAGAACCCTGCAGCAGTCCTGCATGCCAATGGACCTACACAGATCTCCTATTCCTCTTCGGGAGCAGTTCCTTAAAGGCTGTCTGGGAACCCTCATACCAAAGGAACATCACAACAATGAAAAGGGCCAGGGGTAGCGTTGTCAGGTAAAATACAAGATTGCCCAGTGACATTTGAATTTAAGATAAACACCAAACTTAATGTTTTTGTATAAGCGCGTCTCATTCACTATTTGGGACACATTTACACTAAAACATCATGCATTATTTATTCCAAAATCTGGAAATCCCAGCCAGAAGCACACCTCTTCTAGCAGTTTTGGGACAGTACTCAACACAAGCTTATGAGGTTCAAGATATTCAGAAAATGGATGGCTGTAGGAGTCCCAAGAAATCACTGTTCATCAAAATGAAGTAGAATAACTGAAAGCAAAGAACTTACCAGAGCCACAGAAGCATCACTAGAAATTAGGGAATCGGAAGATCAGCCTGAAATGTAGCTGGAGGGCATGAAGTAGTTAGTGTTTCTGCGCAAAGCTTTCTGGCTGAGGGAGGCTAAAAGTTATAAGGTAGAGTAACAGGTGACAAAAAGCTTTTCAAATGATGACTCAGGGTCTAATCAAAAGACAAACTTCACGTGTACAGTGGAGAAAGGCTCATTGTTTCCCAGGTGGTCTTTGTAACCACACCTGCTCCGTTCCTCAACCTGTAGACTGATTGTAACAAATATCAATGACAACCATAAACATGAAAACCAGCTGAACTTAACTCTAGTAGGAGCAGAGTGATAAATTGTGGCTTGGGTTGTCAGAGCAATTGATAGATGTTTTACAAAGATCATATCTTATGCTACAAATAAAGTCAGGGTTCACCTATCACATTTCCAAAATACATTCCCTGCTGAATACAGTGACAAAAACTATTTTCATCTTTGTTGGTATAAATCCCAGAAAACCATATTTGAAAAAGGAAGAGCTGGTTCATTCTCAAACTCCACGGTCAAGACAAATGCTGTAGTTCAGTGCAATTACTGTGTCTCATTGCAAGAGGAAGTCTGATTATATGATGGCCAGAGGGAAATGACAGAGTTAACTTTGTCAGATGGGTGGCTTAGAGATTCCCAGCTCTGTGCCTGACCCAAATCAAGCAGACCAGAAAAAGGATCTCCTTGATTCAATTCTATTTCTCTTGCTTTAGTGTCTCTGTTACCTCCAGAGGGGGCTCTGAGGAGGCCTCCGAACACAAGGCCTATTTAGGAGCCTACAATTTAGGAAACACAATACCAAAATTCTAAGTATCTGACTTAGGAATGACCCCTATCTACAAAGCCACAGAACCAGCACTGATGCAAGTGTCCCCATCACTAGGAGAGCGGCTGCTACTGCTGGAATCACCCAGGACTCCATCAAGAGAAGAATGTGTGGGAGATGTACAAACTACTCCCCATGATGTGAGGAAAACTCTACCAGAGAATTTCCAGTGCTTTTCCAAGCTTTCCCATGCTGCACCTTTGTCCTAAGCTCACAGGGTCCCGTGTATTTCACTGGAAGTGGAATGTTCCAGAAGCCATCTGATCTTTCGCCCCCCCCCCATTCCAAAACATCATCCAGGGAGAGTTCATGTCAAAGGAAATCATCAGAAGCATATCATTTAAAAACCAATAAGAGACTGAAACTGCCACACTTCCCAGGCCTGTGGCCTCAAGGATAATCAATCCTACCATGACTTCTATCCCTATCATCTTTGGCCACCCACAAAATGCAAGCCCCTGCAGGCAACTGTCATCTCACTTATTATTCTTTACTTCCTTGCCCTACCTCAATGTCATTCCACCCATTCCCCCTTCCACTGCTGGCCTCCCTGCGAACCTGTCCTACTCTGCTCTCTGGACCCCACATTCATTGTTAATTAAGCTCTCCCATGTGCTCATCGTTTTCATGGAATGCTCCCTTCGGCTCTTTCTCTTTAGTGAAAACAGACCTTTGCTTCGAGGCTACTGACTTATCTGAAGTTCTCTCAAGTGGGAGACGTTAATTCTGCTCTAGTGTAAATACTGGAAGGGCCAGAGACAGTGTAGCCTTTTTCTGAATCAACAGTACCATTTCAAAATCACTATTTTTAACATCACATCCCAAATCTTTCTTCCTCTGTGATTTGTGCCATTTCGTCCTGCTACCCACTCTCTCCTATGCTGCTACTTAAGGTATATATTGGTCCAAAGAGTGAACAAACCACTTAGCTACCCTAAGCAGAACTTGGGCTCCTGGCTCACAGATTTCCTTTCCATCCCATTTCCTGCCAATATCCTAAATGACTTCAACACCCACAAAGAAACTCTATTTAACAACGCTAGCCTCAAAATTCTTTCACTTCCAATGATCTCTGTGACTATTTCTGCCTCACTTCCTCTCCTCCCACTTCTTCAATCTGGTACAGTGAGCTTTTGCTCCCTCACTCTTTGAAAGTGCTTTGGCAAAAGTCACTGATCACTTCCCATCCAAATCCAATCAACTGTGCAGTTCTCATCTAACTTGACCTCTCTGCAACATCCAACACTGTTAACCACATCCAGCTCTTTGGAACACAAACTCTGCTGGGGCTTCTGAGATCTCACTCTCTTGACCTCACTTGTCTTGCACAGTTCTGCTTTGCTGGTTATTTTGCTTCAGCCCACCCCATTAGTATAGGGAATCCTAAGTGTTCTGCTTTTGGCCCTTTTGTCTTCTTTTTCCTTGCTACCAATTTCTGGACCACCTAATCCACTCTCATGGCTACAAGTTAGCATTCCACGTCCCTAACCCCTTGCCTTGAGCCCTGAAACTGCATATATACTAGTTTAGACACTCCCATTTCATACTCCTTCTTAACGTATTCATAATTTAATGAATAGACCCTCCTTCCAAACCTGCTTCCCTTCATGGCTCATGGTCTTGGTAACCTGGGAGTCATCCCAGATTGTTCATCTCACCCCCATATTCCAACCAGTCATAGCCAGTTCTCCTTCCTATGTATCCCTAATACTTTTCTCATCTTTTCAATCCCTACTGTGACTGGTTTGATCCAGGCTCTTATCATTTCTGACCTTGGCTAGTACTACTAGGAACTAGTACCTTCCCCCTAGTTCCCAGTTTACTCAGCACATTGCCATCAGTGATCTTTCCTTAACAGAAATAAGATCATGTTACTCTCCTATTAAAAAGCTATAATGGGTTGCAACAACGTGGATGGAACTAGAGGGTATTATGCTAAGAGAAATAAGTCAATCAGAGAAAGACAATTATCATATGATCTCTCTGATACAAGGAATTTAAGAGGCAGGGTAGGGGGTCATGGGGGGTAGGGAGGGTAAAGAAAACGAAACAATATGGGATAGGGAGGGAGACAAACCATAAGAGATGCTTAATCTCATGAAACAAATTGAGGGTTGCTGGGGAGGGGTGGGGGGAGGGATAGGCTAGCTGGGTTATGGACAATGGGGAAGGTATGTGCTATATCGTGAGTGTTGTGAATTGTGTAGGACTGATGATTCACAGACCTGTACCTCTGGGGAAAATAATACATTATATGCTAATTAAAAATAAGCTATAGTAGGGGCACCTGGGTGGCTCAGTCAGTGAAGTTTCTGCCTTTGGCTCAGGTCATGATCCCAGGGTCCTGCGATCAAACCTTGTGTCAGGCTCCCCACTTGGTGGGGACCACTCATACTCTCTCTCTAATATAAATAAATAAAAATCTTTTTTTAAAGCTATATAATCTTTTTTATATTAAGCTCCTAACTGCCAGGACAATTAAGTTCTAAATTTAGAAGCATGGTTTTCAAGCTTCTCATGAGCTCCTCCTTCTTTAGCTTTAGTTCTTGGTAAATATGATCCTATTCACACAAACCTTACAGTCTGGCCAAACCAAAAGCTTGAACCATCACAAGCATACTATGTTCCACACCTCCATGCTGTTGCTTGAGAAGTTTCCAAGGTGCTCTGTCTTTTGCTTCCCTCTCTATTCATTTTACCAGACATAAATGTGAATTCTTTAAAGATTTTGTTCAAGTACCACTTATTCCATACAAGTTTTCCTGAAGCTACCCAGAAAGAGCTGACCATTCCTCTTCCATGTCCCATGGCACTCTCTGTGCATGTTCACTACAGGTCCTCTTCTGGATTGTAAACCCTTTAACAGGTACTAGGGCTCATTCACCTAGCATAATAACTGGTACATAGCTTCAAGTGAATGTTTATTAAATGAATTAATAAGAGCCACTGCTCCTGAAGCTAAGAATAGTCCTTCATGTTTCCCTGAGCCTCTGCAGTAGAATACCTTATATTCTCCACATCATCTAGAATAGCACAGTACTTTGTGTGTTTTATAAGACAAATAAACAATTGGTGAAAAAGTAATGTTTTATTACCAAAGTCTGGGTAAGACTTTGCATGGATATGCATGTGTGCACATGCATGTGTGTGTGTGTGTGTGTGTGTGTGTGAGAGAGAGAGAGAGAGAGCGAGCGCGCATGATTCTGTTCCTCTGCTGCCAGAGTGAAAGGGCATGTGTTTTCGACATCCCAAGTAGGAATGTAGAATAACAATGCTAAAAACAGTGATTGGATAAAACAATTATATTTATTCAGCTTTATGAGTCATACTATTATAGAGTGACATTATGAGCTGTAAGTAACATAATTCAGCAAATTAAGCACTGCATTGGTATTTTGGATATCCTAGAAAACTTACTATCTTTGGCGGATATTGTGATGTTCCCTCCAGATACCCCTTCAAGAATGAAGAACCTCAAGAATAAAACATCTAGAAATAAATTTAACAAAGCAAGTGAAAGACCTATATATAGAAAACTATCAAGACATTAATGAAAGAAATTGAAGAACACTCAAATAATGAAAGAAATTGAAGAACACATAATCTAGTTCATTGACTAGAAAAATCAACATTGTTAAAATGTTCATGCTATTCAAAGCAATCTACAGATTCAATGCAATCCATATCAAAATTCCAATGGAATTGTGCAAAGAAATAGACTTCATCAAGATAAAAAACTTATGCACAGCAAAGGAAACAGTCAACAAAACTGAAAAGCAACTTATGAAATGAGAGAAGATATTTGCAAATGATATATCAGATAAAGGGCTCATCATATCCAAGATCTATGAAGAACTTATCAAACTCAACACCCTAAAAACAAATAATCCAGTCAAGAAATGGGCAGAAGACCTGAACAAACATTTCTGCAAAGAAGACATACAAATGGCCAACAGACTCATGAAAAAATGCTCCACATAACTTGTCATCAGGGAAATACAAATCAAAACTACAATGAGATACCCTTACACCAGTCAGAATGGCTAAAATTAACAAGCCAGGAAACAAAAAGTGCTGGTGAGGATGTGGAGAAAGGGGAACCCTCCTACACTGTTGGTGGGAATGCAAGCTGGTATAGCCACTCTGTATGTAAACAGTATGGAGGTTCCTTAAAAAGTTGAAAATAGAGCTACCTTGCAACCCAGCAATTGCACTACTAGGTATTTTCTCCAAAGATACAAAGGTATTGATCTGAAGGGTCACCTGCACCCCAATGTTTATAGCAGCAATGTCCCCAAAAGCAAAACTGTGGAAAGAGGTGAGGTGTCCATCAACAGATGAATGGATAAAGAAGATGTGGTATATATATACAATGGAATATTGCTTAGCCATCAGAAAGGATGAACACTTAAACCATTTACAATGACATGCATGGAACTACAGGGTATTACTCTGAGAGAAATAAGTCATTCAGAGAAAGACAGTTATCATATGGTTTTACTTATAAATGGAATATAAGAAACAGTGCAGAGGATCATAGGGGAAGGAAGGGAAAACTGAATGGGAAGTCATCAAAGAGGGAGAAAAACCATGAGAGACTCTTGACTATAGGAAACAAACTGAGGATTGCTAGAGGGAACTTGGGTGGGGGGATGGGGTAATTGGGTGATGGGCATTAAGGAGGGCACATGATGTGATGACCACTGGATGTTACATGCAACTGATGAATTATGGAACTCTGTATATGAAACTAATGTTGTTCTATATGTTACCTAATTGAATTTAAATAAACATAAAAATAAAAAAAAACTGAACAGTCATAAAATTTATGGAATCACACACACACACACACACACACACACACATACACACACACACACTAGCCAAAGCAATATTAAGAAAGGAAAACAAAGCTAGAGGCATTGTGCTCCCCAATTTCACACTATATTACAAGCTATAATAATTAAAACAATGTGATATCAGAATCCTCATTCAAAGGAGTTTTGTAATATACACAAAAATTAACCCAAAATTGATTAAAGATTTGAACATAAGACCTGAAACCATAAAACTGCTAGAAGGCAGTAAGAATTTATGAATCTGACATCAAGAGCAGAAATAAACAAGTAGAACTTGTTTATTTCTTACACCATACTAAAAAAGCTCTTGCACAGCAAAGGAAACAATTGACAAAATGAAAGGGGAACCCACCGAATGGGAGAAGATATTTACAAATCTTATATCTGACAAGGGGCTAATATTCAAAATATAAAGAACCCATACAACTCAAAAGCAAAACAAAACAAAACAGCAACAAAAAAACCTTCAACAACCCAGTTAATAATGAGCAGAAGATCTGAATAGACGTTTTTCCAAAGAAGACATTTAGAGGGTCAACAGGCACATGAAAAGATGCTCATCCTCTTTAATCATTAGGGAAATGCAAATCAAAAGTATAATGAGGTTTTGCCTTACATTTGTGATATTGGCTATTATCAAAAAGACAAGAATTAACAAGTGTTGGCAGGAATACAGAGAAAAGGGACCCCCCTGTGCACTGTTGGTAGGAATATAAATTAGTGTTGCCACTACGGGAGACAGTATAGAGGTTCCTCAAAAAACTAAAAATAGAACTACCATATGGTCCAGCAATTCCACTTCTAGGTACTGATCCAAAGAAAAAGAAAATAGTAATTTGAAAAGATATATCCATCTCCGTGTTCATCATAGCATTCTTTACAATGCCAAGATATGGAAATGACCTAGTGTCCATTGATAATGAATGGATAAAGAAACTGTGAGATAGATATGGATATTATTCAACCACAAAAAACAATTAAATTTTGCCACTTGTGATAACATGGATGGACTGATTTCAAGGGCATTATGCTTAGTGAAATAATTCAGAGAAAGACAAATACTGTAGGATCTCTCTAATATGTGGAATATAAAAATAAACAACTCATAGATACAGAGAATAGATCAGTGATTACCAGACATGAGGGGTGGGGTGTGATGAAAATAAATTTAGGGTGAAAAACAAGAATGAAGGACTTGTTCCTCCAGCTCCTATGTACATTAGAAGCAAGTTGTCAAATTGTCTCCAATTTGGAGATTTTCTCAGCTGAAGAAAACTACCTCATTCAAAGCCTTGCCTCCTTCCAGGGGCAGGCCCACATCCAGTGACTGATCATCATGAAGGTAGAAAGGCCTGTCCCATTGTCTCAACTTTGGACAACTCTGAAGGACCTGCTCAATGTCTGAGCCCTTGAGGCCTTTGTCAGTACTGCATCACAACTCAGCCTCTCCCTCTGCCAAGTCCTGCATTCTTCCTCTTCCTTCCATAGCTGTTGGTCCTAAGGGCCCTCTCTAATAAACATCTGGCTGAGACTTGGCTTCCCAGGAAACCCAGCCTCCCTGTATATGGGAGAATGAAGCCCAAGCTCTAAATAATCAGCTGAAAAATTAATTTTTGAATGCAGTGTTTAATAAAATGAAAATGACTTGTGTTCTGATCCAATCTTCATATTTATGATCCTTTATCCTAGAACCAAAAGATAGGGTTCCCAGGCCCAGAACCATCACTAACTTTCTGCTGCATACAAGTATATCACTTTGGGCAACTGGTTTTCCATGATTGTTTGGTTTGGGTCCTCTACCAGACCTGAGGCTGTCCCTTTTTATAGCAGTCTTGAAGGAGATTTGAGGGTGTCCCTCCTATAGAAGAATCAATTTGTTGAGCAGGCAATATTCTATCTACTCTATTGATGTAATGGAATAGAAATATAGCCTTTCACCCTGAACTCAGGGCAAGGTAAGGAAGATGGCATTATCTCAGAATAAGAATCTTCCTACAACCAAGTAGGGAAATGAGGTTGTTGGTCTTCATTTTACCTGCTTTCTCTTGGTGACTCTAGAATAATACTCACTCATGCTAATGGAAATAAACACACAAGCAAAAATACAATGTAGGAAAACCTTTCCCCATTCAGGCTCATTCCATCTGGCTACAGCTTCTTCCACCCTCTCTTCCTTATTGCCATAAGCAGTCCTCTGCTTTAGTCATTTTACTGAGCACTTGGGTATTGGGCCATGGTCTTCCTCTACATACCTAACTCAGCAATTTTAATATCCATAGCAATAGAACACTGCTTCTTTGATACCTCTAGTTCTTTGATTCATCCCCATACTCAGAATCTGTGTTCCCCCTCCTGACAAAACCATTCCCCCAAATAATATGGAACTGATGGTCGACTAGGCTACAGTTTAGGAGGAATCCTCAAGTCTCCCGTCCCCTTTCTTGAAGATTCTCATTAGACTAAAAACAGCTCTATCTACCTACTTATCTCCCTGACTAGATTAAAAATTCCTGAGATGCTCAGAGATGATGACTTCTAAGATAGATAGATAGGTAGGCAGATAGTAGATAGATAGATGGATAGATAGATAGATAGATAGATAGATAAAGGCACATGGGATCTCATGGGTGTCTTTTGAATCTAACCTAATGTAGAAGTTGAGTCCATCTAGGGCCATGCTGCTTTCCTCTAAAAAACACACTGACTTGTATTTTTTCACTTTTTAGGTTTGAAGACCTTTTTGGAATTACAAAGATTATCAGATAAAATAAATGGAAATGGGAGTAAGTCTTGATTTTAAACCTAAAGCAGAGATCTGTTCTAAGTTTCTCTCTCTCCTCTTTCTCTTTTTTGGACATCATGTATTCATTTCATCCAATCTATGGACCCTTCAAATAGGAGGGATGCAAAGATGCATTTCTCAGAGATGGTGCTCAGAGTAACCTCAATACTGTGCCCTACAGAAGTGAGATTGGCCATGGAGCTACAGAGAAGGCAATGATCTATTTATTGACCATCTATTTAATTGCATTTATAGGGAAATGCAAGTCAAAAGTGTGGTCAGTTCTAAAAAAGAGGGTAAGATGGAGCATGAGAGGTTTTAGAAGCAACAAATGTAGTGATCTGAAGGGGCACCTGTACCCCAATGTTTATAACAGCAAGGTCCACAAAAGCCAAACTATAGAAAGAGCTCAGATGTCCACTGACAGATGACTGGATAAAGAAGATATGTCTCATATACACATATATATATAGGCATATTACTCAGCCATCAAAAATGAAATCTTGCCATTTGCTACAATGTAGATAGAACTAGAGGGTATTATGCTAAGCAAAATAAGTCAATCAGAGAAAGATAATTATCATATGATCTCACTGATATGTGGAATTTAAGAAACAAAACAGAAGATCATAGGAAAGATGAAATAAGATGAAACCAGAGAGGGAGAAAAACCATAAGAGACTCTTAATCATAGGAAACAAACTGAGGGTTACTGGAGGGGAGATGAGTGGAGGGAGGTGGTAACTGGGTGATGGATATTAAGGAGGGCATGAGATGTAATGAGCACTGGGTATTTTATAAGACTGATGAATCACAGACCTGTATGTATAAAACCAATAATACATTACATGTTAATTTAAAAAAATAAAATGTAAACCGCTTAAAAAAAAAAAAAGAAAGAAAAGCAAGAGGTGAACCTTTGTGCCTGAGGCTTACAACAAAGCAAGTTGGAAAGGATCTTAGAAAAACCTAATCTCTATTGTTTTACTCTGGTTTTATGGGTGAGTTTTGCTCTATCGATTTCTCTTTGAGTTCTTTTTTTCAACTTAGTGGATGATGCAGGTATATTAAAGCTTGTAACAATAGCTGTTGGTCCAGAGAGCAATCCTTTGAGCATGGGTAAAGCAAACTTAAGGAATGAACTCCAGGTTTAATGCAGCATGCCAGAGAAGCTCTAGCTTTCCTGTTCTCCTGGCCATGCCTGTGGCTGCATTCTCAATGCCAGAACTGGGAAAACCAAGAAGAGGGAGAAGAAAGAGTTGTTTATGCCATGGAGAACTGTTGTGGGCTCCCTCCATTGTATCTCTTCATGCCCTTGCCTCTTCTGTTTCCATCACTCCCACCTTGGACTATTTTATTTCCTAAACCATTTACTCACATCTCCAGGCATCACATCTCCAAGATACTCTAAAGATTTCTTCCACAAATACCTTCTAGAGTATAGCTATCACCATGCCCCCTCTGTCTTGGTGGTTCCCTGCAACTTGAGGAAGGCAATTCCCTGGCATGGCAGTCAAGGGTTTTCATAACATGGTAAGAAATTAAAACAACATGAAAGCATATAAAGTTAAAAGAGGACATTCCCATCTATTCCTCTACTCCCTCTCCCCGAAGCAGCCATCCCAACAATTTCCCACTCATTTTTCTAGCCTTATGTCTTCGGACTTCCTGTACTTCTCCAAGGCCCCAGCGAAGCAAGTACCCTTGCCAACTCTACATATTTTCCCTTGCTTTCCTGTTCCCAAGCCTTTACTCATAATATTCTTTAAATCTGGAATGTAAGAGAATGTTCTTCCTTCCATCTTTGTCCAAATTCTACTGATCCTTTGAGACCTAACTTCCATGTCACTTGCATTGTAATGCTTTCCCCATCACTTATTAAAATCCTGCCTTCTCCTTTGACTTCCCATGGTATTTCTAGCTCTTGAGTATAGCACTTGTTACTTTATTCTCTACTCTTTGGGTACCAAGCCAGCCTCTGCTATTTAAATGTAAGCTCCCAGGGGCAGACACCATTTTTCAGTTTCTGTTGGTGGCCCCTACCACCTTATCCTTGGACCTCCCATGTACATAGTGGGGATTCATTACATTCTTAAAAGTGAATAAAAGATAAGAGCCTGGAGCCTCCAGGCTATGGCTTTGGCTTTCTATTCACCTTTTTTTTTTTTTAAAGAATTTATTTATTTATTTCACAGAGAGAGATCACAAGTAGGCAGAGCGGCAGGCAGAGAGAGAGAGGAGGAAGCCGGCTCCCTGCCGAGCAGAGAACCCCATGTGGGACTTGATCCCAGGACCCTGAGATCATGACCTGAGCCAAAGGCAGAGGCTTAACCCACTGAGTCACCCAGGCACCCTTCAAGTCACCTTTTAAAAAGCCAGTGTCATTACCTGTGATGAGTGTGTTCTGTTAGCATCTCAGTTAAAGGATGTGGTGAATCATCAGGAGGTTTGGGAACACTGACTAGTTCCAGGTGACCATCTGGGACACGCAATCAGAGAACTAAAAAAGTAAACAACAACAAAACCCCAAAAAACCAAACAAGAAAACCAAACTATCAAAGTCCTGCTATTTTAAAGAGAACCATATGACTCTTTTCAAAATGTGGAGCTCAACAATCCCTCTCATTACTTCAGTGAAAGCAAAACAGACATTTAACCTCCAAAAAAACAAGAAGCCCCAAAGTGCCTAACCTTCCTTCCTCTGCTTTGGCAGGCTGCTTGCACAGTGACTGTGTGGGGCTCTCTAGTGAACCATGAATTTAGTTTCATTTTCTTTTAGAACAAGAAATTTGAAAGAAGTCATTTTTTTTTTTTTCAGGATAAAGTGGGGGAAGAACGAGGAGGGTCATCAGAGCGGAGACAGTTTCACCGCAGTCTCAGGGTAGCCATGGTCAAATCTACTTGCTTTCTGCATTGAATGCAGCCCAGTGGATGGTTAATAGACATTGACAACACCTACATAAGGTGGAAATCTTTCAAAACAACGTACTTCTTAATTTTTTTTGTATTTGGGTTCGTTTACATGAGCTTCTTATATAAAATAATGCAATAATAAAAGCTTAATCAGCTCCCAGAATTTTAAACATTGTAACAAACTATCCCATTACCTGTTGCTTTGCAGCATGGATTCATCCACAATTTCATCCTATCTGTAGTTTTGCCAAAAAATAAAATCAATCCTTCATCAATCCCTCCTCCAAATGCTTAGATCAATCTCAATCCATTTGTGAGCCCACTCCTCTTTAAAGTTATTGCTAGAACTATATCCAACAACAGTTAAAACAACTCAAAAACCCTTTCAACTATAATGCTCTTCCCCAAAACTCTTTTACCTCATTCGTACTTGGACTTTACAATTTCCATTATTATTATTATTTTTTAGTGATTTTCTATTCAAGTGAACTTAATTCATTCTCCAAATAAAACTATAGTCTGTCTTGATAGTAGTATGAAGGGAGGAGAAGGGTTACTGAAAAAGTTGACTATAATTATGAGTTAGGAGAGATTATGAGATGCTGTGGGGAAGAAGAATTATGAGAAGGGAGATGGTGTGGGCAAGAGAAAACAGAAACAGAAAAGGTCTGGCACACAGCAAGGGGTGGGGCAGTGATATCCAAGGCCGTTTCTTCACGGGCATAATGGTGTGCATCTTTGGAGAAGGCCAGTGAACAGTTCCTTCCATTGTGAGCACAGGGTTCTAATGTGGGTACAGACTCCCACCTTTCCTGTCAGTAGAGATGCCAGGCTCTGCTCTGTATAGCTAACAATGCCAACTGTTGCATGAAGAGCTTTACCAGCCACCAGAGACCTGGGGCCCATCCTTACCCTTACCCCTCAAATTCATTAGTCACCAAACCCTGGTCACTCTCTGTCCTAAGTGCTTCTGATGCCCCTATCTCTCTCTCTCATCATCCCCATTCTTTGGCCTGGACCACTGTGCTACAATGACCTTCTAAATACTCATGCATACTCTGTGTCCTCCACCTGTCTGTTCTGCACACATTACTCAACCTGTCTTCCCAGCCTCCCCCTGCCCACATCCCACCCATCATGGCCTTTTTACTTCCTAAAATGTTCCTTTCCACCACAAAGGCCCCAAAAGCTATTCAAATGATTCCTTCTGCTTACAGTATTGCTTCCAGCCACATTCTGCTCCTCATGTCCCTTTTTTGGATCCTTCTGATCTTAACTTGAGGTTGGGTTCCCTGATATGTGCCCTGTCAGTAACACAGAGGTGTAATTTTGTAATTAATTGTTCAAATCTTTCTTCTCTGTCAGTCTCTAAGTGCTGTGAGATCAGAGGTTGTTTGTCCTCATACGTTCTTGTATAGTATGGGGGCAAAACAAGAACCTATAGAATGGGGATTAAATGAATTAATTCAATCAGACAACTTTAAATAAATGACAACTTTGAATATGTATTTATTCATGTATATATAAGTAACATAGAAATAACAACTCTGAATATATTCAAAGTTGTCCAATTGAATGTATGTACATATACATATACATACATATAGGCTATGTAAGCTATAGCCATAAGAGTAATAATTAGCACGGTACCTAGAACAAAGTGTGTACTCAATAAATGTATGTTGAATGAATAAAGGAATAAATAAACCGATGGATGAACAAGTGAATTCACCAATCCAGAGGGTCTCCTTTTTTTTAGAACCAGCTGTTACCCATAACAGAGTACAGGAACGCTGTATGGAAAACAGTCACAGAGAGGAACAATTGCTTTCCTTGTCTACAGCAACTGCGATCATGGTAAAAAGAGGATTTTTGGTTTCCTTTGACTTTGAGTTTATTCTACTGTATTGCTAACTAAATATTCAAAGCAAGGAGATTTAGAATTAAGAGATAAAGTGATATAATATCATGAAGTATATTTCCAGGTTTCTTGACCTTGTCTTTATTAATTAAAAAGTATCCTTCTTAATGAGTACCATCCTTTAATTATTCCCAAGCTAAATCCTTTAGAAAACCATGCATATCAGATCATCCATCCCAACAAATATTTATACAGAAAATTTCAACCTATCTTGCCAAAAAGGGAAGGTTTTCACCCCTTTGTTCTAGTACATTTCCATATCTCAGATTTCTCAATGTCTTCAAGAGAAAGGCACCAATCACATGCCTGTCCATCATGCTCTGCTGGTCTAACAGAAAGGGAAAATAACACAAAGCAAGCGGGGCCTCTAGTGTGGTTCTGTAGTTGCAGAACTGACATACTGATCAAAAGCTACAAGTGGGGAAAGTCCCCCTGAGTTGGTCCAACTCAGTCAAATCCTACTATCTGACAAAATATTGTTTGTTTAGTATCCTCTAAGGCAGACTGTGATAATATTTTTAAATTATTTTGCTGGAGATAGCTTATTCAGATTTAGAAATAAATACTGTGTCATCACGTTGGCAATGCAACATCTGTCCTTACTCCTTCCCTCCTCTATCAGAGGAAAGGTTTTGTTTCTTTCTCTAACTTTAACTTTTCTCCTGTTGCCCTGGACCTATCTGTTTCTGCCTCTGAGCTCTGTCACAATTTAAACTTTGTGTTTTTAGTTCAGTCATCAATTTTGGAAACTGGTATTTAAGAGATTTGATAGTTATAAAAAATAATTATAACAAATAAGTTGTCATTTCTTCATATTTAAAACAAAAATGCTATGCTGAATTCCATTATGGAGGACGAGGGATGCCAGACATTTATTTTTTTCCTTGATAAGTTTTACTTGGGGATTTTTGTTATTACTGCTGCAGTTGTCGCTGGTACAACTTTAAAACCTCAAGAAATACTAGTAATAACACCAACAATAAGAATTACAATGATGAAGAATAGAATGATAAATTATAATCATTTCTATGTTTATTTACTTTTTCTGCAGATGTATGATTTATGATAGCCTATTTTTCTCATTTGAGCCTATGTTTTCCATGCTTCAGATAATTTATAGATATATATGTGTAAATATAACTGACCTGTTTTTCTGTGGAGCAAACTGGTTCTGTACCCAACAGGGCTGACATCCCAGACCTGTGTGGTTGCTGAGGATGGCAACGTCCTCAGACCTTCTGAGTTCCCAGGTAGGAAGGGTGAACTCTGTGAGTGTCTCCATTCACTTCTATCCATGCTGGATAAGTGGAGAGCATCTTGAGCTTTTTTTTTTTCCTTCTTTAGCATATTGACCAGAATATCTGAAACTTGATTTAAGGATTTAGTGACTCATGCAAAGTTGCAATGATCAAAACACTAATCACTAATGTTTCAATTGAGGTTATTATTTCCAATAATATTTGCTATTTGTCATACAGTGAAGAGACTACTGGAGGAAGACTTCAGCTTTATCTAGTATAGACAGTTTAGGAAGCAACTGGCCTTTTATGGCACCATTATATGAAAAGTTAGCAAACCTGAAGGTCTTTAAAATGTTCTGAGTTTAAACTGGTAAAGACCTAAAATTCTTATGAAAGGGTTTATAAGAAATAAAATGAACACATAACAGGAGCAGGCAATGGAGCTATGGATGTATCTGTGAATAAGTAAGACTCAAATCCAGGAAGCTGCTCAGGAGGCAGCAGGAGGAGTGGAGAGGAGAATACCAGAGTCCATCCAGCTGGCAGAGCAGCTAAATCTGTTTTGGTGGCCAGAGTACCCCACATCCAACACATGCTGGCTTAGCATACATAAGAATGGGACTTACAGTTATTTTTTAAAGAAAGTCTCTAAATCTTGGTCCCAACTGGACCTGGAAAGAAGTGAATTGTTAGTACAGACATATTATTTTACAGTGCACATTTTGGTGGGCCATTTCAGTATACTGGGAATACTGATGAGGAGCGATGGCATCACTGCCTGCAACTCTCCTTTGCTGTTCTTTCGGGCTCAAGATGCTGAGAATCCTAAGGGATTTCTGCCGTCACTGAAAGAAGACTAAAATCCCTCTTGAGAATTTCAGAACTCCAAGTGTTCAGGCAGTAAGCTGAACTGCAGGCCTCCAGCATCCCCAGAGATGGGGAGTGAGGAAATAAGGAGGTGGTGAGGAGAGAAGGCTGTAACTCTGATGCCTGTTCTTGGGCAAGTCTCATGGGGGTCACTGGATTTTCATCTTCCTCTTCAGCTTTAACTCCAACTTCTTGGAGATTTCCAGAAGCATAATCACTCTTTCTCTCAGAGTCCCTGATGTGGCTTCCAATCTTTGCCTCAAAAAAATGTGTCCTTACCAAAGGTGATGTGTGGGCCTTGGCCTGGCAGAGAGGAGCAGTGCTCTCCTACATCTTCCACTTCTCATGTGGAACTGATTGGCCACAGCATCAGAAGCTTCTGCCAGTTCACACACTGCAATGGCAGCATCCATGTGCTCACCCATTCAACTGTGGGCCAAGGAGCTTATACTCTATGCCAGGCATGACTCTAGGCAGAGGGATGGAACAGTGAAAAGGCTTACGAGTTTCTTGTTCTCACAAAGCAGACGTCCTACTGGGGAAAGTCAGATCTCAAGTACACATACCGCATGTTAGAGGATGAAAGGGTGGCTCATTTTTAAAAGGTCAAGAATGACTGACTGGCTACTCTATGCTGGGTGCTCATAAAAGACTTTCCTAAGAGTGACATTTAAGCTGAACATCAAGAGGCAATAGACAGAGGAAGAATATGTCAACAGAGTTCATGGCCAGCGCTAAAACCCTAAGAAGGGCCTTGTCAGTGGCTCCCAACAGGGGCTATTTTACCTCTCAAAGGACGTTTGGCCACGTCTAAAAGCAGTTTTGGTTGCATACTACAGTGGGGGGCAGGTGTTGTTACTGAAGTCTAGTGGGTAGAGGCCAGAGAGAGGCTGCCAAACATCCTACAATGCACAGGGGAGCCCCCACAACAAAGAATTAGACAGCCCCAAGTGTCAAGAGTGCCAAGGTTGACAAAGCCGGTGTTAGAAACACCACAGAAAGGACACTGTGACCAAAACCTGACACATACAGGACAGAGATAGAACAAATGAAATCAGAGGTGTGGCAGGGGCACTGTCATGTAGGGCCTTGTGATCTGGAGTAAGGAGCTGAGGTTCATTCTAACAGGCCCTGGCAGAATTTAACCAGAGACATGCAGCGTTCTGATGTACATTTCATAGAGATCAGAGTACAGATTTATCTTCTTGGCTGCCCTTCTTCGCACCTTTCCTTTGTCTTTCTCCCCAGCCCATTCCATTTAACTTGGGCCTTTGCTGTGTGGGGTCCTAAAAGCCACACTGTTACATGTTTGGTAAAGGGGTATCTGAACTTTATGCAGATTGATAATATCACTGAAAGGACATCATTTTCACTCCCTTTCCAAGAAGAGTGTTCTGTGTCATTCGCTGTCATTTTGGTTGCATTACTGTCATTTGCTGAGCTCAAGTATTACCACCTGTTTTTCCCATATACCAGATCTTTCTCATTCCTCCTGTCAGTCTTCACCTTGGTGGTTCTATAGACGAGATATGAAAATATCCTCCACCCTGGCCGTCAGAAACTTTCATATCTCCCATTGTATCACACCATGTGTCAAAAGTGCTCAAAGCACCTTACCTTAACTGTGTCAGAAGTGCTCAAAGTACCTTACCTTACCAGCTCTGCTCAGCACTGTGAGGTTGGCAAGGCAAGGCTTTGTGGTCCTACTACAGAAGGAGGAAACTGTTCCATGGAATAGCTGTGGAGCTAAGGCAGGAGGAACTAGGATATCAATCAATCCAGGTGTGAATTTGAAGCTCAGTGATCTTTTAACCATGGCTCCTATACAACCATCATTTTGAACATGAGTCTCAGAAGGAGGAGACACTGCTCAGGTCATTCTCAGTTAGTGAAGAATACAGGCCAGCCTCACATAAACAGTGGCACCTGAATCTGAAGGTCAATAAGGGAGATGATGTCTCTCTGTCACTCTCTTGTTTAAATAAACATACATGCATGAGCCCAGACTGGTTCCTTGCTGACATATCTCATATCTCATCCCTCCTATCGGCATACACATTCATGAGCCCAGGAGGGGATTAAGAAGTTGGTAGGAATATTTAGGGGAGAAGATCCTAAAATAGGATCCAGGTTCGGAAAAGATGCAGAGCTCAGACTGGGGCCAGGCCCAGGCCTGAGGTCTGGGCTGGGAGCATCCCTGGAGCTGGATAGGATAAGAGAGAGGAAAAGGAATGCAGTGTGACCCCGTGGGCAGCACACACAGACAAGGCCTCGCATGGGAATAGAATTCGCAGCTGAACCTACTGTTGCTGGCTGGATAAGAAAGTAGCTAAAACTCACTTGGATCAGGCATACAGGATCTGCTAATACTCAGCTAAAATTAGAGACTGAGGTTAATCAGGTAGTATGCCTACCTTGCTACCTTGTGTGTAGTTTGTTTTTACTTCTTTATTTACTGGATGTAGGTGATTTTTATGCATTTTTTTCACATTAGCTGCAGCTAAAAGGCCCTTTAGTAATTTTAAAAAATGAACACAAATACCTGTTGATGAGAGACTGAAATAGCCTCTTGTGCACGTTTAAAGTCTGCAAATGCAGTGAAAATGTCAAAATCTTTTTACAAGAAGCTGGACAGATAAAGTGAGAAACAAGACTGAAGAAATGCTGGGGGGACCTGAGGTTTAGGTCTAGGTCCTGTACCTGGACCCCTCCTGTATCTGAAGGCAGCTCCTATGGGTTGCTGGCTCACCCAGCACCCCATACTGCCTCCTAGAGTCAATAAGGATTCTATCTTGAATGCCCATCGACACTTGCTTCCAAATTTGGGAACATTTTTTAAGTGGAACCCAAAGCAGTAGACCTGGCCTTTAAATGAAAAAAGTTACATTTAAATCAATCTCTGCTCTTCATAAGCTAAATACCATTTGTCAGCTTTCAGCCACCATTTGAGTGCCGCCCACACACCAGCCACAGATTCTGGGCCCTGGTGAGGCTGTGGTCGGCGCAGTGTCCGGTCAGTCAGCTAAAGATAACCAGCTAACTTCTTGGCTCAGAATTAAAACAGAAAGAGCACAGTGGAGTAGTCCAAAAAATATATTTTTTAAAAGTTCATGTTAAGAGATGGTGTAAAAAAGACCATGCTTTTCAATAAACTGAAATATTCCCAATAACAGTCACTACCTAGCTAAAAACAAAGTCAAAATATTCCTTTTTTAGCAACTGTGTTTTTCACGGGTGGCTACATTCTGTGCATGAGAAGGACCTCTCCTAAATGACAAGAAGCAGTGTGAACTGGAGGCAGGGTGGGGGCCTAGGTGATGTGGCTAGCGGAAGGCATCGAAGTTGTTCTCCCTCCCTCTTTCCAGCCAGGAGAGGGTCAGTTTCTAATTGCTTTGGAAAGGATACTGATTTCATTATCCCTCTGCTGTAGAATGTCTCGGAGCTTTTGGTATTCTTCCTCCTTTAATGGTTCTTGGCAGTCTTGATCTTTGATTTCGGAGGAGACTGTGCTTTTTCCATGAATCTTCTTGTCATTCAATAGTTTCTGTAAGATGAAATAAGAGCTTAGAGCCCATACTTCTCTTCCAAATCTCTGAGTTTCTTGGACTCTTCTTGCCTTAGACAATTCCTTGCACAAATCAGGCATGCCTGTTCTTTCTTGCCTCCTTGTCTCCGCAATGCAGCTGCCTTCCCTGTCTCCCTGTCCCCTCTCCCCTCCCCTTCCTCATCCTGTTCTCTGCTATTATCTGTCTCTTTCCCCAAACTCAGAAACTCCTGCTCAAACATGATCTCCTCTTGAACTTCTTTCTCTTTCTCCTTAACCCATATCACTTGATTCACACTTTTAAAAATATCACTTATCATGTGTTATAATTATTCTCTACACATATGTCTTCTTCATGACTTACTAATTCAATTTTGCTTTCCCAAAGGCCTGGCCCATAGCAGACTCACAATGAATGTTTATTATCACAGTGAAGAATGCCAAATTACAAGTGAGGTAGAAATAAAAGTTAATGATATTCCCACTGTGTCATCATGAAAGGTAAAATGTAAGGCAGAGAAAAACTGAGGGTTTATATATAAATCTAAACTGCTGGGGAAAAAAAAACAGGACACAATTTTCTTGATATATGTTCAAAATACATGGTTTTTGAACATGGAATTATTTTGTGTACAAGTTAGAGGTTCCTGGCAAAAGAATTACAAGTCTATGGTCTGAGCTTATTCACTGGCAGGTAAGATAGAACCTGTGAAGAAATTCCAGAATAATCCCAGCCTTGTTGGAAGATCATACTGTTCTGCACATGTGAAGCTGGGTCCTAACCTTTTAAGAGTTGGTCAACTAGGCAAACTTTATTGCAGTTTCAACATGGCAGACAATGGCTTCTACTAGAGGAAATGCTGAACTTTACCTTTAAAGATTTTATTTTATTTATTTGACAGACAGAGATCACAAGTAGGCAGAGAGGCAGGCAGAGAGAGAGGAGGAAGCAGGCTCCCTGCTGAACAGAGAGCCCTGGGATCATGACCTGAGCAGAAGGCAGAGGCTTTAACCCACTGAGCCACCCAGGTGCCCCTGAAGTTTACCTTTAAATGATGGAAACAGTGATGAATTTTACGCATATCAGTGCCAACATCTAGTCTGCTCTCTGGATCCTGGTCTTCCAAAAAGGACGTTATTAGTTTTTCCAGCCTAAAAATACATAATGTATGAGAAGCAACTATGAGCTAGAAACTTTAGAAATTCTAATGGCATTACTTGGTTAGTTAATATTCAAAGTACTGGATATTTTCCTACTTCCTTACGGAAATATAGTTAACTGACTTAACTAAAAATTAAGGAGAAATAAACATATTGACAAAGCAAAATCTGAAATGATGCAATTATTTGACTACTTTCTGATAAATTTTCATACCCAGCTTTCAACTGAAGAATCCCTTGATTTCTACAAAATATGCATTCTGGTGAAGCTGAATTTCCATGCCTCTATGTCTAACTGCCACAATGCCAGAGACAGTAATGCAAAATGTTTCTTTTTATTAGTTTCATTAAAGATTCATGCCACTCCACCTTAGGTGGAACCTCAGTGATGCTCTACAACCCTGCTGATCATCCCTGGTTGACTTATTGAAATTCCAGTTAGTTAACACACTGTGTAATATTAGTTTCAGGTGGACAATATAGCAATTCAACACTTCCATACATCACCCAGTGCTCATCACAAGTGCCTTCCTTAATCCTCATCACCTGTTTCACCCATCCCCCCCATCCACCTCTCTTCTGGTAACCATCAATTTGTTCTCTTAGACTCTTAGTTTCTTGGTTTGCCTCTATTTTTTCCCCTTTGCTCATTTGTTTTGTTTCTCAAATTCCACATATGAGTGAAATCATATGGTATTTGTCTTTCTTTGACTGACTTACTTCACTTAGCATTATACTCTAGCTCCATCCATGTCATTGCAAATGGCAAAACTTCATTCTTTTTTGGGCTGAAAAATATTCCATTGCATATATATATATATGTATATGTATATCCATATATATGGATACAAAGAATATATTCTTTATCCATTCATCAACTGATGGACACTTGGGCTGTTTCCATTGTACTGTAGGTAGTGCTGCTATAAACATTGGGGTAGACAGCAACTGAGACCATAAAAACCCTCTAGGCAGCGACCTCTTTGACACTGGCCATAGCAACTTCTTTCTAGGTATGTCTCCTGAGGCAAGGGAAACAAAAGCAAAAACAAACTATTGGGACTATATAAAAATAAAAAGCTTCTGTACAGTGAAGGAAACAATTGACAAAACTAAAAGGCAAACTACAGAATGGGAGAAGATATTTGCAAATGATATTTCTGATAAAGGATTACTATCCAAAATATGCAAAGAATTTATAAACCTCAACACCCAAAAAATGAATTATCCAATTTAAAAATGGACAGAAGACATGAATAGACATTTTTCCAAAGACAACATCCAGATGGCCAATAGACACATGAAAAGATGTTCAACATCACTCATCATCAGGGAAATACAAACCAAAACTGCAATGAGATATCACTGCATACCTGTCAAAATGGTTAAAATTAACAACACAAGAAACAACAGGTGTTGGTGAGGATGCAGAAAAAGTGGAACCCTCATGCAGTGTTGGTGGGAATGCAAACCAGGGCAACTATTCTGGAAAAGAGTATGGAGGTTCCTCAATATGTTAAAAATAGAACTACCCTATAATCCAGCGATTGTCTTACTCCATATTAACCCAAAGAATACAAAAGTACTATCCCCTGGTTGACTTATATTCTTCACAGTGGTAGTCCCCAAGCCTACTATGACTCTCATTCTGGCAATATGTAACTTCCCACTAGATGGAGAAAGTCAAACCTGTTATAAATGGACTCTTCCAGTTTCCTCTTCCTTCACCTCCCGGAGCATCTCTGTCTCACCAGGCAGACCCCTTTCTTTCTTTCACATGCTTTGTGTAATATCCTTCCTCCTACTCATGGCTTTTCTCTCCCCCTGGGCTCTCTTCAGTCTTCTGTCTGGGTTACCTCCTATTCATCACCTCCTTTCTCTTACCCCATTGTCACCTCTCCATGCTGACTTACAATGTTTTTTTCTATTCTAAAACAAAACAAAATAAAAAACAGAACACCTCCCCTTGGAGGGAGCATCCATCCCCTCTATTCTTAAGCCCTAGTTTAGTTTACGCATTTGTGTGCTTCCTACAGTCCCCATGACACTTGAGAGCTAGTGCACCACTTTAGCTCCCCCATTAGATTGCAAACACCAGGAGGCAATGCTTAGCTCTTCTTCATCTTTGCACTCCCCTCTCCCACCCTGTATCTACAGCAGTCCACACATTATGTTCTCAGTACAAATGTGTTCTTTAGTTAATGGACTTATTTTCATGGAAATTATTCACCTCTATGTTGAGAGAGAATTCTTGAAGAAGAGGGCATAGGGATGGTGACCAGTATCTAAGATGCTAAGTATCATAATAGAGCAGCAGCATATCTTTCTCACATTACTATCTTTCTTAAAGATTTTATTATTTATTTGAGGGAGAGATGAGAGCCAGAGCATGAGTGGAGGGGAGTGGCAGGCAGAGGGAGAGGGAGAAGCAGACTCCCTGCTGAGCAGGGAGCCCAATGCAGGCTCCATCCCAGGACTCTGGGGTCATGACCTCAGCTGAAGGCAGACGCTTAACCGACTGAGCCACCCAGGTGCCCCATCTTTCTCACATTATTATGAAAATATTTGCACACTTCCAGCATCTTTTTTACCTGTACACATTTCCCTTATGCTGTTACTATCATCCACTCAAACTAGATGTAATGATTTCCATCTATAGCAGCTTTAGACTTCATTTTTTTCCTCTTCCTAAAATCTGTAACATGTACAGCTGATATTTACAAGTGTGAGACAATTTATATTGTAATTTGTAAGGAGTTTCTTAGGTGGAGGAATACTTGTCATTTGCAATATTTGCTGAATGATCCCATGTTTCTTTGAAGAATAGAGTACACAGATTCATTTCTTTTTTTTTTAAATAGGAAGGTACTCTTTTTTTTTTTTTAAAGATATTATTTATTTATTTGACAGAGAGAGATCACAAGTAGGCAGAGAGGCAGGCAGAGAGAGAGAGAGAGGGAAGCAGGCTCCCTGCTGAGCAGAGATCCCAATGTGGGACTCGATCCCAGGACCCTGAGATCATGACCTGAGCCAAAGGCAGCAGCTTAACCCACTGAGCCACCCAGGCGCCCCCAGATTCATTTCTGATACAAAGGTTTTATATGGCTTTTCATATAAAACATTATAAAAATATAGCATATAAATATATTCATATAAAATATTATAAAAATGTTTATGAGAACAATTCCAAACAACACATACATGAATAAATTTAAAAAGTCTACACGCCTCTCTGTCCCCCTTTCCCTTACACCATGCCACCATTCACATCTCCTCTATTCACTCGCAATAGCTTGGGAGATCCACTGCCAACACTTGAAATACATTCCTCTAGCACTGACCCAAGCAGACACCTAAGTCCTTATGTTTATAGGTTTTGTGTTTGTCTTTACAAAATTGAGAGATCACATTCTGAATAGCAGTCTCGCCATTATTTTTCTAAACAATTTATCACAGATCTTCCATGTCATTTCATTTCATTTTTAATGCATTAGTGTATTTCATTTTTATGTATTCCATTTTAATAGCCATATAATATTCCATAGCATGGCATACTGATCCTCTCATGATGAACACCGAGGCGACATATTCACAGTTGCTACTTTCCTTGGTAACCTCTGAGGAGGACTGAATCTACAATTCCCATTTGATGAGGCTTCAAAAAAATAGTAATGTTTATCTACTTGTATTTTCCCTGAATATTTTTCCCAGAAGCTCTGGAACTCTTAAAATCCCTATTAGTTCTAGGATATACCCATTCTTTGAAGTAAAAACATTTTGTGGTTTTCAGTGCCCAAAATATTTTCTTTTTTAAGATTTTATTTAATTATTTGACAGACAGAAATCACAAGTAGGCAGAGAGGCAGGCAGAGAGAGAGAGGAAACAGGCTCCCCACTGAGAGGGAGCCTGATGCAGGGCTCGATCCCAGGACCCCGAGATCATGACCTGAGCTGAAGGCAGAGGCTTAAACCACTGAGCCACCCAGGTGCCCCTGTCCATAATATTTTCAACAGAAACTATTCTAGAAGCTATGATTAATCAACTTTTCCTTCTTGCTTTTTCTTTAGAAGATGATTTCTTCTAAAGTATAGTTTGATCAGAAAGCATATATTTTAGGAAATATCCCATAAGGGAGGGCTGAAGTAGAATCCTAGTTCTTAAGAAAGCAGTGTAACATACAAGCCTGCTGATTAGCTAAGTGACCACACACAGATCACTCAGCCCCACTGGGCTTTGGCTATTCCATTAAGACTCTTGTCCTGAACAGTACTAGTATAAGATTACAAGGAGGACCAGGAACTCCTGCCTAAATGAAAGAACCAGGTTGCTTTACCCTTTCTAGTACAAAACTAAATCTGGTACAAAACTAAAAATGAAAGTTGGGCCTTTTGACGTGCATTTTTTCCTCAGTGCTTGAGACCACGAGCCTCTTTAGATAAGAAAAATGCCTGGTCTTTTCTTCATACATTTGCTTTATTGTAGAATTTATTTTCTTATCAACCAAGGACTTGATCTAACAATTAAAATACAGAAAAATGCCTAATTCAAATGTTTCTGATGTACTCCTTTAGTAGTTAAGAGTGAACGATTGACCCCAAATTCCGTACATTTTCCTATCTCCCAAAAATAGTTCCCAAGTTCATACCTAGTCACTGCTCCCACTGAGGGGTCTCCCAAGTGCCAAACCCTGCTGGATAGTGAAGAACTGTTTGCAGAAAAGGCTCTCTAAGGAGGTCAAATAGAACAATAAAGTCTGTTCTTTAGGAAAAACCCAAGTAAACAAAACAAAACAAAAAACACCTTACTTTCTCTCTACTTTCACTAGGAGAGAAGAAGGAAGAGCAAAGAATCCTAGGGGAGAAGTAAAAATAAATGTATGCCATTATATGTTTAAATAAAGCTTAAATAAAAAAAATTAAATAAAAAAAATAAATGTATGCCATTCAGTTCTAGTTCATATGAACAGGAAAGAACACAGATAGTCTACCTGTGTCTGAACACAAAATCTGGCTGATGGTAGATGATTGGTGGATGTCTGGTGACTATGCTTATCTCCACCTCCTTGACTACTACTAGTGAGATGTCTCTGATAGCCTGGAGCCTAGTCTAGCAACTCTACCGTATTAAATATTTGCTACTTAGACACTTAATAAGAATTGACCATATTGAGATCACTCTAGTCCTTTCTTTCTACTCCCAATATTTCTTGCCAAAAAAATGAAGTTTTATTTGCAGCCACATTTTGGTGGAAATTTAAGTTAACGAGTGTGAATAAAAAGGCAGAGCAAGTTAATTAACAGTAGTTAATTTTACTTGAGCAAGTACTAAATGCTAGATACTATTCTGTACCATTTAAATACATCATTTCCTTAATCTTCACAACTAGGTAAGATAAGTACTATTTTATCCTCTTATTGTAGGTGAAGGAACTAAGGTACAAAGAAGTTGAGTATCTTGCTGTTCCCACAGCTAGCATATGGCAGAGCTGGCATTCAAACTCAGGCAGGCTGATTTCAGATTCTAAGTTTTTAAACACTATACTTACTATCACAAAATTACTAAACTTATTTAAATATCATGCTGGGCAATGCATTTCTAAAGGAAAATAAGATGCCTATGAGAAATCTTTGAGGAGTTAAACAGGTGAATAGATAAGCAAGAAATAACTGAGTGGCAGTTGCTTAGATCTTAACAAAGTCACCGACCAGCATGGTATTTTATGAAAAGCAAAAGAAGTTGAAAAAGAATAAGAATGTCCCACACTAGCAAATTAGTTCAATAAATTATGGCATAATTATGCACATAGTAAGCAACTATTTAAAATAATGGTGAGGGATGCCTGAGTGGCTCAGTCAGTTAAGCGTCTGATTCTTGATTTCAGCTCAGGTCATGATTTCAGGGTCCTGGGATTGAGCCCTGTGTCTGGCTCCACAATTAGCACAGAGTCTGCTTGAGATTCTTTTTCTCTGCCTCTCTTTCTGGCCCTCCCCTGCTCTCTTGCTCTCTCTCTCTCAACTAAACCTTTAAAAAATAATGGTAAAAATGTATATTTATTAACATTAAAAATATTTGTGCTATAACAGGTAAACAATGAATCCCTTTATAGAGATTCTGCAAGTACCCTGTAACATACCCAAAAGACAGAAGATAAGAAATAAAGAGGGAGGGAATGAAGGCAGGCAGTCCTGAGACTTCTACCCAGTTGTTTCTGGCTCAAGAACGTTTATTATCTCCCTGTGAAGAGAGACCAGTGATTCAAACTAAACTGGCTCTTCTAAAATATTCTTATGATTATGTTACATTTAACTGTTTATTAAATTAAAATCATTATTTATACATTGAGTGTGATTATGGCATTCTTGTTATTCTGAATTAATCTTTGTTTTAAAAAAAAGTTTATGAGCATGTTCCCATCAGCATTAGCTTCTAAAAATGAGCTAGAAACCATATGTCTATGGTGTTGGTTGTGGGAAATCTGGGAGAAAAGAGGAATGGGGCATTATTAAGAGCATACCTAACCTGGTGCATGGAGACCCTGGCTGGTTCTTAACCATGGGGAATGTGTCCTGGGGAGAGGAAGGGGAGTGTGCCTTCATAAAGGGGGTACAAACATAACAGAAGTGTCCTAGAGCATAGTATTTATTCCATGGAACTTACAAAAAATGAGGCCAGGGAGTCCATGGCAATGGAAACTTGTTCTCTGATATTGACCTGGAAGACTGAAGTGGATAAAATAGATCCCCATTGGTGGGTCAGGGCTGTTTTATGGTTAGAACAATGGAAATGCCCAGCATCCCTGAACTGACGGCTCTTATATCATCTGGCTTTTCACTGGTTCTAGGGAAGGAGTAGGCAACTTATTCCAAAAAACTAGAAAGGAGTTCTGATATAAAAACCCAACTGCTATTAACTATGCCAAAAAGCAACAAAATCTGCCTGACCTTTACCAATCATTTTGCCACTAAAGAGGGCTCCATCAAGGATTGGTTGTCTCTTGACAGGGTTAAGCAACACGGATGCTGAGAAACTATGGTTACATACAAACATGAGCAAAGATCTCAAAAGGAGATGGAAAATAGTGATAAAGATAGAAGAAGAAACTTGATTACTCTTAACTTCTAGGAACATAAAAAGTAAATAGGAAGGATGGGAGAACAGTTAAACAATTTAAAAAAATTGATCATGGTAGATAACAAATGTCGCTGAACTATTAGGATGAAGGATCTCAACTATTAACTGATTCATCAACCTCTGTGGTCACAAATTGCTCATCTGTAAAATGTGCAAAATAATATCATCTCTGAGCTCTCTGAGCTCTCTGAAATAAGATATTGTAAGAAACAAAGACAGGATATTTATTGTCTGGCCCATTGATGCCATGAGATTCAAAGTGTGAACGCTAAGCCAACCTCAAGGCATCACCTGGGAGCCTCTTAGAAAAGTAGAGTCACTGGTCCCACCCCAGACCCACCGAACCAGAACTCGGGACCCACACCAGACCCACTGAATCTCTACTTCAACAACATTCCTGGGTCATCTCTGTGCACATTAGTATTTAAGAAGCACTACAAGGAGGCAACCTACTGTTGAATGCTGAGTCAAGAATATCTTGTCAGCCCTGGAAACCAAGCAAATAAATAACTTGAAATGTTGAGTAAAAGAGTAACTAACATCTCTTGATGGTCAACTATGTCCTGGCCACTGTGCTAGTTACTTCACATGTTTTTTTCTAATTTAAGTGGAAAAAGAATTCAAGAGAATTTCATAGTCTGGTTCTTTTTATAACTGCCTTTTTCCAATTATTTTATTATTACTTTTATTGAACATCTATTACACATCAGGCACTCTCATATGCATTTTGTTATTCAGCTGGATCATAAACCTATAAATTATTTTTCCTCTTTCAGAGATGAGGACAGGAAAGCTCAGAAGTTAAGTAATGTGCATATTATTACAAACTTAGAAAACTGAAACACAGGGATTTAAAAACTGGTCTTTTGCATCAGAAACCCCTCCTCTTTCCACATATATCACAAAGCCTCTCAATCAACTCAGAAAAATGCCTCGCACTTGTCATAATCTCTGGTATACTGAATTTTTATGTCCAATTCAAAACAGTCTACAGACTTTTAAAAAAAATTTTTTTAAGAAGTAAAGATACAATCAACAAAGTCAACTTTGTGTCTGACATCTCCAAGATAAGGATTTTTAACAGGACACAACAGTGGGGGTTCTTTAGACCTAATTATGGGGGGCAAAGGAAGGCCTTATTTTGACCTTCCTAACATGACACGCCTCTTTTATGGGGTGTCACCCTCTAAAACATACAGTGTTGGGATAGCATGTAATTTACAAAAGGAAAGTTCAGATAAGAACAATAAATTCACAATTTATGATTAACTATAATCCACAAGACACGAAAAACTAAAGGCTGAAAGTGTGCCAATAGGACAAGGGCCAAAGGAAACTATACAAATATTTTTCAGGGTCATTAGTTTCATGTTTGTTTTTTGTTAGATTCTGCTGAAAGCAGCATTCCCAATTGGCTTAAAGGTGGTTGCTTCAATATTTTTTTCTTTTAGAATTCCCCAGCCTGTGACAAGTATTAGAAACATTATACACTCCCCCAGCTCTAAGCAGTAAGTGAGAGACATGGACTTTCATGCACAAGGAATTGAGTTCAATGTCAGCCACTTTGTTGGAATGAGCTCTTTTTAATAACAGTAGGGGGCCAGAAAATTCATGGTTTCTGTGTTGCAGAGGAAATTCCTATGCAAAGTTTATCTTCAAGATTTGTCTTAGTAAGGAATATTTCCTTTACCTCCTAAAAGCACAGTTATCTGGCAGCTCAAATGCAGAGTTGCACAACTGCTTGATCCTTTCTGTGTTTTGAAATGACCACTGTGAAAAACCCACATCAAAACCTAGACTGGTTTGCCTCTTTAATGGTGAAGGTATAGCCTATTTACAGGAAAATGCATTTGTGGTCATGTACTTCAGTTTATGGAATTTTCAAAAACTACTTTGAAATAATTTTTAAATAAACTAAAACAACTTTGAAGATACTGAAGCCTTTTTGACTTTCTGTTGTTGTTGCTTTTGTTTTTTTTTTTCCTTTCTAGCAGTTCAGTATTTTTTTTCTTCAAAAGACATATTTTAACAGTTCTGTTTTGTTTTGTTTTCAATAGGTTCCATACCCAGCGCAGAGTTTGAACTCATGACCCCGAGATCAAGACCTGAGCTGAGATCAAGAATGCAACAATTAATTGACTGAGCCACCCAGGTGATCCTCAAAAGACATATTTTAAAAGTACTTTTGTAATGCAATGATGAAGGTTTTGAAGTTACAGAAAATGATTATGATTTTGTCAATCCCGATATTCACATACCCAATTTAATGGCATATAGTTCTTGATATGATCAAAACATCTTAACTTCAAGACTAGAAAGGTTCAGTGATTTAGAACAAATGTAAATTAGAAATGAAAATAACATAAATTAATCAATCCACAGATCTTAGTAACTACCTCTTTAAATTCTATTGTATCTTTTGAACACTTTGTTGGCTGTAGGCAAACACTATCTTATTTGTTTTCATGTCAACATGGATACTCATCTACATAAATGCATAATAAATAAGAAATTGACTTACAGGAAAGAGAATGGTGGTATGGTAGGATGGGGGAAGAGAGGCTAGTTAGTGAGCAGCATAGCTGGAGTCAGGAAAACATAAAAGACAAGTCACCTGGAAGGCAGCGATGACAGTGAACAGAAACTATCTAGAAAAGGTTTCCTGCCATTGTATCAGAGGCTGGGGGAGCTGAGAGAGAAGTGAAACTGGGAGTAGAGAGACAGATACCTAAGGCAAGGGGGAAAAGGCAAATTGGGTTAAAATGTGCAGAACCCCTCTGAGCATAACACTGGGGACTATAAGAAGATCAAGTGTGGGGACTGAGGCAAGAAAAAGAGAGAGAAGGGAGAGAGGCAGGAGGTGAGGCAGGGAATAGGAATAGGAAGGTGGGGCAGGAAGAGGATGAAGAGGATAGAAAGGGAGAAGACACAGAGAAAGACAGATCTCAGAGGGATAAAACAGGAGCCTACCCATGGAACAAAAGCTTACTGGGAACTCTGGAGGAATAGGGCCTGTGGAAATGGGCTGGACTTTACCATCACTATATGGCTCCACGGTTCATTTCTGTCCACAGACTCTCCAGACCATTCATTAATTTAAAGGGGTAGTGAGTGTTTTATCCACCCCTTGCTCCAAGTCTCTGAACTCCTTGTCTATAATTCTGTCTTGTAAGAAATTATATTTGTAGATAACATGAAACTTTAGACATAAACATTTCTCATCTGGTTCCTTTAGTGAAAATTTTGAACGACAGCCTTGGTTTATATACAAAAATGCAGAACATATATATTTTTTTAATTAGAAAAGTTGTAAAAATTTTTAAAAGGCAGATTTTAAAAGATTCTGGTATGTAAAAATACAAAGTAAATCCTGTGGGTATATTATCAATTATTTGATAACAAATAATTTGTTTTATTCTATCATATGGAAAACGGCACATAGCTATTTATGAAACATGTGTATGAAACATGTATAAAACATATGTTCATGCGGGGTGCCTGGGTGGCTCAGTGGGTTAAAGCCTCTGCCTTCAGCTCGGGTCATGATACCAGGGTCCTGGGATCGAGCCTCATATTGGGCTCTCTGCTCGGCGGGGAGCCTGCTTCCTCCTCTCTCTCTCTCTCTCTCTCTCTATCTGCCTGCCTACTTGTGATCTCTGTCTGTCAAATAAATAAATAAAATCTTAAAAAAAATTAAAAAACAACAACAAAAAACATATGTTCACGCAATGTAAATCTAGAGCAAATTTGTGTAAATTGAACCATACATTATCACTGAGTTCTATATTAAGTTGAAGATGAGTTTACAAGATAACAAAAGAGACCCTAAGATATAATAAAAATCATAAGAAATATCCAAACCTTAATAAATTCAATGTTTTTCTTAAAAAGATGACCATTAACTTATTAAAACAGTGACGGAGGACCTGTATAAAAAAAGTAAAAATTTAGAAAGGGAACAAAGAGGACAAGAACACACTGGGAGGCTTACTATGCTCCTGAGTGAGAAGAGGCATGACTGTAATCTCTCCCTAAATTTATCAGTAAAAGTTAGAGTAAATTCAATAAAAAATCTGAATGCATCTTTTTTTTCTAGAAATATATATACACATAACCCCCACAAAATTTTGTATATGTTTTTGGGGCATGCAGGATCCCCAAATCCTGCCAAATCTATATGTGGATCCTAGGCCAAAGATATACATACATATTGATATAAGAAGATGTCACAATCAAATTAAAACACAGGTTAAATAACAGTAAATAAATTGCGAGCTCATTTTTTAGAGGGGGTGGACAGCAAAGCAAGGTTTATTGAGTGAGGGATAGCAAAGTGATAGTACAAAGCTCCCATGGAGGAGGCAACCCCAGGGGGTTGCCGTGAGCTCATTTTATTAAAATACACATTGATATGTGTTCACTGAAAATGTTGAAGGATTACAACCAAATAATAACAGTTGTTACCTCTGAGCAGCACAATTACCAGTGGTTTCTATCTTCTTTTTGTTTGCTGTCCATTAGCACTTTTCCAAAATGAACGTGAATAGTTGGCAAAATAAGAAATTATAAAACCTCTACATTCTCAAAGCAGAATTTAAAAAAAAAAGCAGATGAAACTCTAAACTTTAATTTATAGCATTTCACATTGCTTTCCCTGAAGATGATACTTTATAGGAGATATACTTTATTTGCTATTAGGTGCTTGAAATGAATTAGATCCTTTGGTTAAAACCCAAAGTCATTCTTCTGCTGCTTCCAGACGGGTTTGATTTGTTAATATGATCTAATTACTTATTTTATGGCCCTGATTATGCTGGTCGGTGGCTATTTTTGCATTTGTTCATGCATCCTTTGAGCAAGCTATCAGGAACCAGGTGTTAGACATTGCTATAATTTATTATTTCCATAAGTGCACACTTTGACATTGTGGGTTTTCTTTAAGTGGCATAAACTATATAAAACTGTAATTAGAACAAACATTAGTTTCAGGAAGTCTTTAAAAATATCTAGCACCATGTGTAGGCAAACTTTTCCTATGAAAAGGTTATTGGGGAAAGCAAGAGAGAAATACAAATATTCCTGGCTGTGGTGATGAGTCTCATTTCTTCTTTTAAAAGAATTCCCTGGAGCTCACAAAACCCAACTAGCAAAAAGCATTAACAGTGAGAAAGCACTGAATAACTAGAAGAATGAAAGAGCATGTTCATACTTTCCTACTCAAGACTTTCTAATTTAGAATCAAGTACTTGGACTTCTGAGGCAAGAGCTATCCAGGCCAAAGGAATCCAATGTGCCAACCATAGTCCAACAAATAGCTTTTTGCCATTCACGCCCCATCCCCTTTTCATTATCTGCTTTCAATATTCATTCATTTGGCCTATTAGAACCCAAAGCACTTAAACTTTAGGAGAATAAAATAATCACTGAAGTACAGAAATAGACCTAATACGGAGACAGGCCTTTTAAACCATATTAGATAACTATGTCTTAAGAACTCAATGCTTCCACAAACTACCCAAGGATAATTAAAACAAGCTGTAGATCATGCTTTTAGTTTTCATTTTAATATCTTCGAAATGTAGTGTCAAGACCAGAAACACTTTGTACAAAAGTGGAGAAATCTCATCTGTAGTGAATTATATCTCATGAATGATTTCAGAGATCTGATTTCTTAAAAAATAAGAGAGGGAGCATTAGCCATTAATGACCTCTGGGATATGTAATCCACAAGTGTAGGTTATTGCTTTATAGTCAGCCATTTTAGAAGCTAGAGTAAGGATGCTTAGGATCCAAGAGATGTGAACTCAGGACCACGTTAGCAGATAATCTGTCAATTAATTAATTAATGTAAATATTGCCTGACTACTTGGGCTACTTCTCTCTGGGAGGTGTGAATTAACTCACTGGCAAACACTAATCATGATTTGAGATGTTTCTCGTTCTCTACCCAATGAGATACTTTAGAAAAGAACTACATCTGGGGCTTAAATTTATCACTGCATAAAGGGAGACTCTCAGATGACAGGGTATAAAAATCAAGAATGGGTTAACTCCTTCATTCTTAGGTTTATTCAGACACCATTTACTGGCCATCTACCATGAAGCAGGCATTGGGTATATAAAGATGAAAGACACATTCAAGTCTATTCTCTTCACCTTAACTTCCCCTATATCCTAATCTTTAAAAATCTTTAAGGCTGTGTTTAATGGCGTTTAAAAAAAAAAAAAAAGGGAAAACACGAATGTCCACTAGTTGTTTTTAAGGCAAAACTCTTCATGGGAATTAAACAAATAAAAGTAAAAACTATGATCATATAAGAAACTGAAATCAGGTTACAAAGGTCGCATCAGACACACTTCTACAAAAAAAAGTTGTTGTTTATTTGAAATTCAAATTTAAGTGGATGTCTCACATTTTTATTTGTTAGATGTGGCCATCCTAGGCTGGAAGCCAGAAAGCCTGCAGGGAATCCAGCGCTACACTGGCCTATGGGGGCACGTGGCTGGGGTGCCTGGATCTGACAGGTGGGCAGGCACTGGTGACTGCTGTTGGGTTCCTAACCTACTCACTGGTCATAAAGACAGGCGAGGCCCAATGCCACTGTTCTTCCCTCAGAGAATAAAACACACCGAAAACACTGTCTGCAGTGTCTAAATGTTTCCACACTATAATAATAATAATATTGATACTCTACACTTTCAATTGATTTTATTATTTTTAAAGATTTTATTCATTTATTTGACAGAAAGAGACAGCACAAGCAGGGGAAGCAGGAGGCAGAGGAAGAAGCAGACTCTGCCACTGAGCTAGGAGCCCGATGTGGGGCTCAATCCCAGGACCTGAGTGGAAGGGAGATGCTTAACAAACTGAGGCCACCCAGGTGCCCCCAAGTGATTTTAAACACTAAGAATTCAGAGAGTGATAAAACTGTTTAGAGCCTTTGGGGAGCCAGAACTTGTGCAGGCTGATTTTCTCAGGAAAAAATCCGACTTGGTAGTAATCTTTTGTAAGTCACATCATTTCTCTGGATCTGTTTATGAATCTATAAAATAAGGAGACCAGACTATAGCTTTGCTCCTATTGATCCTCCTCTATCTGAAATGTGCTCCCTGCCCAACTTTCTTTCCTAAATTTTGTCTTAATTCACAGGTCTGCTAAAAGTCATCCCTGATCTTCCCACTCAAACTTAATTTCTGCCCTTCCAATTATCCCAGCACTTTTGTATCAGGGGTTACCTTTCACCTTTAGTATAGATATTCATGTACTTGTCTCTCTTACAAGACTGAAGCTCCCTAAAGCCAGAGTCTGTCACTAACTTCATCTTTGTTGTTCCTTCCTGGCCATCCCTGCATAAAGGACCTTCTTTTGTCTAATGCCCCTGCTGTGGGCTGAGGACAGAGTCCTTTTTGAGCCTCTGATGCCGCCGCCTTTTCAGAGGCAGAAGTTATTTGTTGGGCATTTTCTGATTCAAGTCAGACTCTTTAAGATGTCCTGCCTTTGTACAGAGCTGAGCTGTAGCAGGCAGAAATAAAAATAGCTAAAGCAAGGAAACTTCCATTGCACACATTGCTGAGCTAGTGCAACTGCGGTAGAAAGTCTGGATCTTAAAATGCACTTATGGACTGAGCAGATAAGTTGCCTTAACAACAAAAGCATGGGTCAACATTCAAACCAGAAAGATAGAACCAGACCCAGGAGAGGGGCGCCTGGGTGGTTCAGTTGGTTGGGTGTCTGATTCTTGATTTCAGCTTAGATCATGATCTCAGGGTCCTGGGATCAAGCTCTGTGTACAGCTCCACACTCAGTGCAGAATCTGCTTGAGATTCTCTCTCTCTCTCTTTCTCCCACTGCCCAACCCCCATAAACAAACAAACAAACAAACAAATAAAATCTTTTGAAAAAAGAACTGGAACCATGAGAGAAGGGTACCTAAGCTAGAATCAGAAGAAATCCTACTTTAGGAGAGGATCAACAGCTAAGCCCGACCTACATAAGTTATTACAAACCTATATATTATCTGCAAAGAATATTTATGAAAGTCATAAAGTGTTTTTCAAGAAAAGAACAACAAGAATGCTAAAACATGAATATCAAACTCAAATATTTTAGAAACAAGTATGTGTAACCTGTTGTTTCCTAACTCAGTGAGGAAACAATGCTTTGGTTCAAAGCTTAGCTCATACAAGGAAGAAGATTCTACTCAGCACCTGGAGGGGTGCCTGGGGAAGTCATGGGCAGGACAGGGTCACCAAGGGAGTCCCCAAAAACTACATCCTGCATTTATGAGGTCAGGCATGAGGAGATCCCAGGGTTTCTCCCCAGCCATCTGAACTTCCAGTTGTGTGACACAGTCAACATAAGCCTTCTGAGAACATGTTTCTGTGAAATCAGTGATACTGACTGAAACAAACAAAAAGTCCCATACATTTCCGCTATTCCCCTTTGGCTGATAACAAAGAAGAATGAAGGAATGAACTTTGGAAAAGTTAGTCATTTGACCCAAATGGTGGCTAATAAGAATAATTAGAATCTGTTCCTGTGTTTCTTAGCAACTACCTCATAGGTTAGTGGCCCCTTGATTATTTGAACTAAGAGGAATTTCATTATTGGCATGAACTCTTGAGTTTTATCAGCTGTGGTTACTTCTACATAAACTGTCTCATATTAAAACAAGCACTGGTTAATACACTTCTAACACACCAAAAATGAGCCAACAGCAGTGGGCGGATATTTACTTTATGGCCCTGTTCTCCATCTTAGTTCAGAAGCCAATCCCCTAGGATAGAAAGAGGGATACATTTCCCCACAAGGGGAAACATATAGGTCCTTTCCTTGTCTCTTATTGGACAGTCTAGACAAGACCATTTCTATATGACAGAGTGAATGAACAACAGTGAAGACAACCCAGAATTCTAGACAGACCTTAGTTTCCAACAGTGAACAATCAGAGAAATTCAGCCAGTTCTAGAAAAGGGCTTGCATTTTGCCCTGTAATCCCCTCCGAAACAGGATTCAGGTGCAAGTCATCACAACACCTTACATCTTTGTGGCTCAAGAGCCACAAAAGAGCAGCTCGGGAGGCAGACAAAATAGGATTCACATTCTGACTCTGTATCTCAGCTTGCTAGCCACATATTATCTGCCTCATGAAGTTATTGTGGAGTTTTTATCTGATTATGCATACAAAAAATTAATGAAATGCCTACCGGCAAATGCTCAATACATGGCATTTATTTTTTTTAATTTTTTTTCAATTTTTTTTTAATTTAAACATATAATGTAACCCCACCACCCTCTCCCAATCCCCCTCCCCCCCACCCCTCTCAGTTTGTTTTATGAAATTAAGAGTCTCTTTTGGTTTGTCTCCCTCCCAATCCCATCTTGTTTCATTTTTTCTTTTCCTATCCCCTTAACCCCCACCCCCGTTGCATCTCCACTTCCTCATATCAGGGAGATCATATGATAGTTGTCTTTCTCTGATTGACTTATTTCGCTAAGCATAATATGCTCTAGTTCCATCCATGTCATCGCAAATGGTAAGATTTCATTTCTTTTGATGGCTGCATAGTATTCCATTGTATATATATACCACTTCTTCTTTATCCATTCATCTGTTGATGGACATCTAGGTTCTTTCCATAACTTGGCTATTGTGGACATTGCTGCTATAAACATTCGGGTACACGTGCCCCTTCGGATCACTACGTTTGTATTTTTAGGGTAAATCCCCAGTAGTGCAATTGCTGGGTCATTTATTTTTATCATAATTATTACTGCATGTTTGCTGAGTGATTTGATTATAACTTATGGAAAATGTTATGAGCTAGAGAGTATTTCACTTTTATATCTTTAACAGGATTTAAACACTTATTTCATCTGATCAAAAAATGATATATGCCCAATGCAAAAAGTTTAAAAAACACAGAATGAAAAAGATTAATTCAAGAATGCAGAGATAAGATGGTGAAATTCTGGTGTTTACAATTCTAGACTAGTTTATAAGTGTGTGTGTGTGTGTGTGTGTGTGTGT
>ML100613.1:13593-67069 GCA_003697995.1 Taxidea taxus jeffersonii | reverse complement strand
GAGGAGTGCACCATCGAGGATGTTTGCATGTCTCAGGAACTTCAAATCTGAGAAAAAAAATTTCCATTAATAAAACATGCCCATTTCCCCTGTTTCCCCCATGGCCTGCATCGTCCATAGTGACCCTCACCTTCGTGCTCTCTGCGGATCTGGGTGGCACTCATATTCTTATTGCGGGAAAGGCTAGGACATCAGATTTGCCATCAGTGCCACGTACATTCAGTTGTGGAATCACACAGGTGGCCTTTGTGGTCTGCCTTTCACTTGTCAGGTCCTCGTCCCTTTCTGCGGGGCATAACCCACCTCGCGAATGTTACCACGTTGTGTTGATCCATCTGTGGGCAAACATCGAGGTTGCTTCCAAGTGTCGGCAGTTATGGACAGTGTCTGCGCCTTCCCGTGTGGATGCCTGTTTTCTAGACTTCTTCACAGCCACTGCCCCATTTTCCATCTGCACCAGCACATCAACACCTGTCTTCCCCTTCGCCACCCCAGCCATCCAAGTGGACATGAGTGGGGATCTAACTGTGGTTTTGACGTGGGCTTTCCTGATGGGGGAGCGAGGCCTGGCGTCTACTCTGTGCTTGTCAGGCATCCTTCCTCCCTTTCGGTCCCCTTCTCCACTGCCACCTCCATCCCAGGCCAAGCCACCGTGATCTCCGGTCTGGGCCGCTGTGGTTGCCTGCGGCTCCTTCTCCCACCTCCGCTTGGGCCATGGGGGGCCTCTCCTGTGTGTGCC
The DNA here is from genome assembly GCA_003697995.1 of Taxidea taxus jeffersonii. NCBI lineage: Eukaryota > Metazoa > Chordata > Mammalia > Carnivora > Mustelidae > Taxidea > Taxidea taxus. Next base: position 66,330 of record ML100613.1, on the reverse strand, counting down.
CGGCACTCCCAGAGAGCACCAAGGGCTTAGCCCTGGCTGGAACGTTCTTCAAAGTCCCCACCGTGGCTGGCTCCTTGCCATCATTCAGGTCTTAGGGCAGGCATCCCCGGGGACGCTGTCCCTGCCCACTCCATCTGAAGCAGGCCCCACTTGAGCTTTTTCTACAGCGGAACTCAGGGCTCTGAGTGCAGTCCCAGACGGCCTCACTCACTTGTTTCTCGCCTGGGTTCCCCCACCGCACCAGCCTCTCCGAGCACAGGGATCACGTCTGTCTGGTTCGTGGCTGTTCTTCCCATTCTCCCAGTGCTCAGCTGGACAAGGAGCACGTACCCTCTTCCTTCCCGTGGTTCCCTCCTGTCCGGGGACACGGAGAGTCCGTTGTGCACCCATGACCCCGGTGCTGCCCTCATCCCCTGGACTCCCTGCCAGGGCCAGCTTTGCCCCTCCCCTGCCCACCTTCCCACCAGGCTCAAAGCAGTCTGCCTCCCTGCTTCCAGGGCTCATTCTCCACTGTCCCTCTGCTCTCTGGAGAAGCCGCATGCGGGACCGCACGGGTCTGTCCCAGGACTTCCTTGTCTTCAGTCGCCTGGAATGAGAGAGACCAGACCCATCCCCATTGTAGCCTCTGACATCCCCCCTCACCTTCTTTGCTCACCCCCCAACACCCCTGATTACTAGAAAGCTCTTCCCCCATTAGAGCTCCCCCCTACCCTCCTTTAGAGCCTGGGTCGAGATATGTCCCTGCCTTAGCTGGTGTCTTGTCTCCTCAGCCCACTACCTGATCTGCTGCCCTGTGCCTGTCCAGCCCCTGGTGGGAAGGGGTCCGCTGTGCCCTGACTCGCATCAAGGGGCTGGGGTGGGCCTTGTGTGTGCGTGGCCACAGGCTCCTTCTGAAGGCAGACCTGGGGGCCTGCCCGCTCTGCCTCCGGCCTTGTTGGCTGGTGCTTATGGGGTCAGTGCTCCCCCAACCCCAGGGGCCTCCCGTCCTCTTCTGCTCAGACACTGGGGCCCACAGCTCCATCACCCACAGGACGCCTTCTGTAAATCCCACCTTAGAGGGAGGCAGTAGGGGCCCAAGCTGCAAGGGTGCTGCGCTGGTGGGCTGGGGAAGGTGTCTGCCATGTCCTGCCCCCGGGGCCTGAGGCCCATTAAGGCTCACTGTCAGCCCCGTGGTCAGGCCCGTCTCCCAGTGGCCCCTGGGGTGGGCGTGGGGCGGGTCCCTCGTGGCCACCTCCTCTAGGGGGTGGGTGGCTGGGATTCATCCCCCGTCACCTGGAGCCCTCAGCCCGAGCGCCTGCCCCCCCCCCCCCACTGCACCGCATTGGGCTCTTCACTCAGTGCAGTCTGCTTGAGTCTCTCTCTCCCTCTCCCTCTGCCCCTTCCGCTCGTGCTCGCTTGCTCGCTCACTCTCTCAAAAATAAAGGAATACATCTTTAAAAATTTATTTATTTGTTTGAGGGGTAGGAGGGGCAGAGGGAGAGGGTCTCACGCGAGCGGAGCGCGGAGCCCAGCACTGGGCTGCATCTCACAACCCTGAGATCACGACCTGAGCCAAAACCAAGAGTCTGACACTTCACCCACGGAGCCACCCAGGCGCCCCATTATATCTTTTTTGAGAAACAGGCGTGTCACTGGAAGACTGTGGTAGGGCAGCCGCGTGCTTTAATTAGGTAGACACTCAATGCTTCAGATAGTTGTGAAGTTGTCGGCATTAAAAATAGCGCTGGTACCTGACTGAGTTCACGGTAGGGCCACAGGGCCTGGCGCTTCCACTCCTCCATGCACAGCCCAAAGATTAGCAAACAGGCTCCCGAGCACTTGCACACAAACGCTCATGGCGACGTTATTCACGGTGCCACGAAGTGGGAATAATCCAGTGTCTATTGACAGATGAATGGGTAAACAAAATGTGGTCCTTCCATATACAGGAATATTCTGGCATATGATGGAATGTTATTCGGCCATAAAAGGGATGAAGTGCTGATGCTTACTGCAACACGGATTAGCCTAGAAAATGTGTTAAGGAACATCTATTGCTTAGAGCAAATTTATTGGATCAAAGGGGGTCTGATGAATTTTCAAGATTCCTCAAATGACCTATTCTTCCCGACAGCTTATCAGTTTACAGCATGGGAGGTCCAGACCGAGAGTGCGTGGCCGGGTGACGGGGTCAGCCGGGATCAGTGTGTGGAGGTGGCCACTGCGCTTGGGGCCTGGGGCGGCCGGGCTGGCAAGGTGCACCGGTGCCTGCAGATCTAGGGCCCAGGGCGCTCTGCCGGTGTGTAGACAGGAACCAGGCCACACCTGCCAGGGCCGTGTGAGGGCCACCCGGGCCACTTTGAGCAAAGGGGTGCCTTTGAAGCTTGGGTCCCTTCTCCCCACAGCAGAAGTGAAGTGACTTCCCGCTCAGCTGGGGTTGGATTAGAGCTGTGGGTTTCAGCTCAATCCACTCGGGCCCATCCGGGCAGCAGGAACTGGATCGGTGCGTGGAGGGCAAGACGTCTGTCTCAGGTGAGGCCGGGCTTAAGGGTTTGCTTGCTATGAAGCCAGCAGGATCGGCTGCCGAAAGATGGTTCCAGCTAAGGCAGGGTAATGCCTGGCGGGTGGTAAGGCCAGCCCGGCCCTGCCTGGAGCGCTAGAGATGAGAGTCATCAGGAACTGGGGGGACATTTCAGGTGGGCATCAGGCATATGTGGAGTGTTGGAAGGCACAGTGGATGTCTTCTGGAATGTTCCAAAGGAGAGAGGTTTGTACTTAAGAAGGCAACATCTTCTAATAATGAGGGTTTCTGACAATGGGCATGGCCAGCAGGTATTGCCGTCCCCGAAGTGGAAACGACAGCTCCCGCTGTGATCCTAATTCTGGATTCCTTCTGGCTATATGGGTCATGCATGACCTCACGGGTCTCACGATTGAGCACCCCTGTCCCACCGGGGCTGTGCTCTCGTGGGGAGTCTGCCTGGAGAGTCTCTCCCTCAGCCCCTCGCCCCACTGGAGCGTGAATGCTCACTCTGTCGCTTGTACATGCATCTGACAATTTTTTTTAATTATTGGGGCGCCTGGGGGGCTCAGTCAGTTAGGTGTCTGCCTTCGGTTCAGATCATGGTCTCAGGGTCCTGGGATCCAGTGCCACGTCAGGCTCTCTGCTCAGTGGGGAGCCTGCTCCTCCCTCTGCCTGCCGCTCCCCCGCTTGTGCGCGCTCTCTCTCTGTCAAACAAATAAATAAAATCTTAAAAAGTTTTTTGATATAAAAAATTAAAAAAAAAAAAGCAAAAGCAGGCGCCCTGGCCTGATGGAAGAGACAGACCCGGAAGCAGAGTGGAGGGCCCCGTCGGAAGCTGGGTGGGGCCCCTTGGGGCCTGGCTTCTGCTCTGAGCTGAGGATGAGCCTTTGACCTCCGCTGGGCCCTCTCGGGCCTGAGCAGCCTGAGGAACGTGCACGAGGCCCCGGCCAGGCTGCTCGGCCACACGCACGTGCTGCTCTTTGTCCCCAGGGTCGGTTGGGCCTGCTGCGGCCCCCTCAGCAGGTGTCTGCTGTCGGCCAGGTGACTCTGGGCACCTGTCCTTGCGTGGGTGTAGGTGACCGGAGGGGGGCAGGAAGGGAGGAGCAGCTATTGAGGGAGGAAAGAGCAGCTATTGAGGGAGGAAAGAAGGGCGCGTGAGGGAGGGGACAAAGGAGAGGGAGTGATACAGGCCGATGCCCGATGCGCGGGGCGGCAAGGGGAGGGAGGGGAAGAGAAGACGGTGGGGAAGGAGAACCGGCTTCCACACAGGGTCATGGGCCGCTCCTGTTGCCACAGGGGCCACCGCCCCCGCAGACACAGCCCCTCCTGGTGCTGTCAGGGCTGTTCTTTCCCGTCTGTCCGGAGCCGGACACGGTTCTTGGTGCTGGCAGGTCACTTTCTCCCGCCGCTCCGGCCACCCGGCCCGCCAGCCCACCCCGTCCCCGCTCCGAGTAGGGGACTGGCCTCCCCTGGCCCTGGCTGTCCCCGTGCCCCCACCCCACCCCGTGTGACCGTCCCGAAACATTTCTCAAGTACAGAAAAGTATCGCATGTCCTTCTGGCATCTGCGCGTCCTGCCTCCGGCTTGGGTCTGAGCCTCGTGGCCTCAATATTTATCCCTTAAGAAGGCAGATTTGAAGCCACCTGTGCCCGCAGTCCCTGACCCCTTTTAGGACTTTGATCCATTTTGGATGGCGTCTGACGGGGGTTTTGGAGTGGCGGCATTAGGGGAGGGAGGTGGTGAGCAGGAAGGGAATTGGTCTCGGATGTCCTCTCCTTCCCTCTGGGCCTCTGGAGACATTTGCATGTGACAACCGGTGGGGAGTCATGGGGAGTCGCAGGGAGTCGCAGGACAAGCTGTCCTGGGCTCAGACATGTTGAGACTGGAGCAGGCGCCCGTGGTCTTTCTGTGTCTGTGGTGGCAGGACGAGGGCAGGGCTCGGGGCAGGAGGAGCACAGGTGTGGGCAGAGCACTGGGTCGCCCCTGAGTGCCCGGCCCCAGGCTGCTTTGCTCACGGGTCCCCCACACGGAGCCCACACCTAGTCTGGGAGAGGCCTGTTTCGAACTGGCCGGGACCGTCCATGCCCCACTTCTCTTCGTTAGCTCGGGAGCGCCCACTGAGGAAGAGGAGAGAGGAAGCTGAAGGAGCGCGTGGGGCAGGGGGAAGCCGCTGGGGGCCCCGGGCCTCACTGTGATGACCCCACCTCTGTCCTCCTCCTCCTCCTGCCTTCCCAGCCCACCCTGCATTCTCCTCCCCGCTGTCTGGGCCCAGTTTCCATAGCAACGGGGTGGCAGGCGAACCAACAGATTCTAGGGAGAAAGACATTCCTGCAGTTCTCAAGGTCACCTGTGGCCCTGCTGGGGGAGTTTCGGGGCACACCTAGCCCTTGACAGCCCAGCCCTTACACATTTTAGGGAAGCCCTTGACTTAAGGGCAGCGGGGAGCTGGCAAATGTCCAGGATCAAAAGCCCTCGTTCAGAGCTGTGGCTGGTTTCCATGGTGTCCCTCAGCTCGGGAAGAGACACACAGGCACACGCCGGACACCGGGCGCCAGTCACCCTAACAGCGCTAACAGGGGAGGTAGAAGAACTAGCAAGTCATGAGCTTGGAGCACTTACTGCCTTTGCTTTTTTTTTACGATTTTATTTATTTGACAGAAAGAGAGCTCACAAGTAGGCAGAGCGGCAGGCAGAGGGGCGGGGAGGGGGGGAAGCAGGCTCCCTGCTGAGCAGAGAGCCTGACGAGGGGCTCGATCCCAGGACCCTGCGATCATGACCTGAGCCGAAGGCAGAGGCTTTACTCATTGAGCCACCCAGGCGCCCCTGCCTTTGTTTTTAATATAACTCGTTCCGCTGTAAGATCATTCCATCAGAACGTTGACAAGGGCTGTGTTTTGCAGCTGGCTCGCAGATCTCCCGACAGCTTTACATCCAGCCCTGCTAGGGTCTTTGAGGCCATTCCTGATGTTTCTTCTGTCCATAGCTTTTCCCACGCTGCCCTGCCTGCAGCTTCCAGAATTTCTCCGGTGCCCCCTCCCCACCACACTGTGGTCTCTCTGGCGGTACTGACCACATTCTCACACTTACCTTTAGTTGGCAACTAGTAACTTCTTGGCAGATTTCTGTGTTCTTCCTTATGGTTTTCTGTATTTTTCAAATGTTCTACAATGAACCTGTGTTTCTTGCATAAGTAGACCAGATTGGTTAAATACATGTCTTCTGACCAGGGAAAGTTTGTGGAGATGGGAAGCATCAATACTGAGCTTCTTATCTACAAGGACAGAATGAAGTAGCGGATAGGTAATTATTTGCTTTTCTGACACGGCCGAGACCCTGGGATGACATCCAGGCGTTGGTCGGTTCCGTAGCAGCCGGGAGATGCTATTTCGCAGTTGGACTGGGCATGTCTCTGCAGAGCTCCCATCCCCGAGACCCCCAGAGACACAGATGGCACTGTGGGAATTCGGAGACTGGGACAACCTAGCCACGGTGCCCAAGTGCGGCCCTTGTCCCCTCATTCTGCACTCTTCATGCTGACTGGTGGGAACTCTGCTTCCGCCTGCAAACAAGCCTCTCTTTCTCCCTTCCCCTGAGGCCGGCCAGGTGCCCCCCGCTCAGGGAGCCTTCCCTACCCCTCTCCCAGATGGGGTGTGGCCGGTCCTCTGCTTCCTTAGCAGCCCGTCAGAGCATCTCCACTGGTGTGTGTCGTCCCTGGGCCCAGACCTGGCCTTCCATGAGCTGCAGAGTGAATCTGAAGAACCTGCCATCCCCCTCCTCTGGGAAATGCTGCCCGATCCCTGCCTCCCAGCCCTCCCTGGTCCCTGGGCGCAAGCCCTGAATGCCAGCTGTGTTTGTGTCTGGTCCTCCTTCTCCTCGCCTCCACACCAGGGAGCACCTTGAGGTCACAGCTCACTCGCCCAAAGTGACCATCCCAGGGTGCAGTGCACATAGGCTGCTGCAGAAGTCAGTGGCTGGGCTGGGGCCAGCCTTGTGCCCTCCCCCAACCCCAGTTCCCTTGAGGGCACATCTTGCTGCACCCACCCAGCTGGTCCTGGAAAGCACTCCACCCATCTTCCTGCTCTTCCCCGGAGGCTTCCCCAGACCAGCCTTCTCCCCAGCTCCCACCACTCTGCAGCCCGGCTCGTGACCTTGACTCACTCACTCCCTTCATTTTGCTGGACTTCGGTTTCCTCATCTGCACAATGGGGCGTTGGGATCAGGATCTGGGGGAGACACACATCAGGTGCCCAAGAAATGGCGGTAGTTTTACGAGGGTCACTTGATTGGCACCTCCCTTAGGTTGTCTTGCCATGTCAGGGGGCTCTGTGGGGGTCACCCTTTGTCTTCAGTGATTCTGTCATTGGCTTGAGGACAGATCCTGTCCTTGAAGTCTGCGTCCTCTTTTCGACCCTCCTGCCTGAACCCAGTTACGGACTGACTCCACTGGGAGAGGAGTCAAGGTCTTCCTCCAGCCCTGATGTCAGATGAGCACAACAGAAGTGCCATCGTTGCCAAGGGGGCCTCATTGCAGGTCTTCTAGACACTAGCTCTGGCCTCTGTGCCGCCTGAAGGAGAAGCAGGTGCTCAGGAGTGCTGAGGACCAAAGCGTGGGGGCTCCTGCTGGATGACGTTCTAGGGTAGGGGCGGAGTCTCGGGGGCTCCCTCAGGCCCAGAGAGACTGTGTAGGGGTAGGGGCGGAGAGGTGGGGCTCCCCCCGGGCATGAGGGTGGAGAGTGCACTTGGCCACGGAGAGCGGGAGCGGCGGGCGGGTTCTCACAGGGGCGTGTCTCTGCCGCAGGTGAACGGGAAGGAGCTCTCCAAGCTGTCTCAGGAGCAAACCCTGGAGGCCCTCCGCTCCTCCAAGGAGCCTCTAGTGATCCAGGTGCTGAGACGCAGCCCCCGCCTCCGGGGGGACAGCTCGTGCCATGACCTGCAGCTGGTGGACAGTGGCACTCAGACCGACATCACCTTTGAGCATATCATGGCGCTGGGCAAGCTGCGCCCGCCCACCCCGCCCATGGTCATCCTGGAGCCGTACGTCCTATCTGAGCTGTGAGTCGCCCTCAGGAGGGCCCCGGGCCCTGCCTCCAGAGAGGGCACGCCACCCAGAGGCTACGTCGCCGCAGCTCTGGGCGCGGCAGGGAGACCCTGCCTGGCCTGCGCTCTTGGGCAGGAAGCAGGCTGCTTGGCCTCCAGAGCCGACTGGGACCTCCAAGGGCTCAGCAGTCTGTAGGCTTCTGCAGTATCAGGCTGGACAGCAGCCGGCGAAGGGGCCAGGGGAGGCTTCACACACAGGCTCCCTTTGGTGTCTCCCCTCCCGCTCGCGGGGCGGAGGGAGGAGCATCCTGGGACCTGGAAGGCTGAGGGGCTCCGCTCCTCCTCCATCCTTTCTTTTCTGCCGTCCATCGTCTTCTGCCTCTCAAGCATCCCTCCTTGAATCTTCTCACATCCTTATCTGTCCCATCCTTCCCTTGCTCTGAGCTTCCTCCATCTCTTCGGCTTCTTTCTGGCCCCTTCGGAAGAAGGCCGTCTCATCCAGGCCAGGTGGCTCATTCCGCCAATCTAAACCCGTGCTGCAGGGCTGGGGGCCCGGGATGCCCTCCTCCGCCGAGAGCAAGGCCCCTGGCCACCAGCAGCCACGCTTAGCCTTGGGGCAAGGAGGGCTGCCCCTGGAGGTAGAGTGGGTCCTCCTCTACCCCCCAGCAGTCTTCTGGGGCCTGGGTAACTCCTGGGGGCGTTGCATGGGCGGGGCCAGTGCCAGGGTGGGGTGGGTAGCCCCTGCAGTTTGGAGAAGTGGGTACCCTGCCGTCTGGGCTGGGCGACAGGGCGAGATGGAGTGGGGAGAGCGAGGCATGCCCGTGTCCTCAGTGCAGAGCGCTGCACACTCCCGTTCAGGAAGCATTCCTGGTCTTTGCATGGATGCATGTAGCTCAGAACGAGGGGCTCATGCTGAGCTCAGTGGGAGCGGCCAGCCCAGGCGCTGGGGCAAGGGCACTAGAGGAGCAGATGGCTGGCCTGACCTCCCTTCTCCTGGGCAGCCCCCCCATCAGCCATGAGTATTATGACCCGGCGGAGTTCATGGAGGGCGGCCCGCAGGAGGCAGACCGCATGGACGAGCTGGAGTATGAGGTGAGCCAGCTTCAGGAGCCGGCCCCGGGCCGGCCGGCAGCAGCCCAGTTCAGGCCTGGCTTCTCTTCTCTTGTCCCCAGCGGCCGAGTCGCACGGCTGCCTACTCAGGCTCACGGGCCAAGGCGGGTCAAGTCGGGCTGAGTCGGGGAGGGCGTGGGTGAGGTCCCTTAGTCAGTCTGTGTCAGCGAGTCTGTGTCCCACGCATGTCTGTGTCCTGTGTGTCCCGTGAGTCTCGCGTGTGTCTCGGGCATTTCCTGGCGGGCGAGACCGCGGCACACGTGCGCCATGTGGGATGGTGAGAGAGACCCTCCAAGCTGGAGGCTGGAAACTTGGTTCCCGCGGCGTGCCACTGGGCTTGGGGCTGGGCCGCAGTGGCGGCGCGCTCAGTGTTCCAGGGCTTTCTTCCTTTGCTTCCCCCGCGCCCGCTGCGGCAGGAGGTGGAGCTCTATAAGACCAGCCACCGCGACAAGCTCGGCCTGATGGTCTGCTACCGCACGGACGAGGAGGAGGACCTGGGCATCTACGTTGGAGAGGTACGAGGGCGCGGCGTGGAGGCAGGGCCCTCTAGGAGGTGGTGGGGCTCCGTGCGTCCTCCTCGGGGGTCCGCGCCGGCCCCCCGGGCTGCCCGCGCCGCCCGATCCCTGTGGCCTCCATGCGGCGCGGGGCTCTGAGGCCGCCCGGAAAGCCCCGGCTGCCAGGGGCGGCGCCTGCTCGCTATCAGGGGCGTGTGTTCGCCCCCGCCGTCCTCCCCAGGAGACCCGTGCCCGGGCTGGGACCGTGAGCGAGGCTGAGGTCTGGGCCCGGCTTTGCTCTTCCTCCCACGGCCTGCAGCCAGCGCCCCCTGGTACTCACAGGGTTGCTCTTCTCTGCCTGTCCGTGGTGGACGTGCTGCGTCGAGCCGCCCGCATTCTCGTCAAGTCAACCTTTGTATGAATATCTTACTGCCCATCGAGCCCCAGAGCTGGGGTGTGTGTGGGGGGCAAAGTGTGGGAAAGTGTTCGGCTTCCTGCATTTGCCTCTGACGTGGAAAAGAACAGGTTTCCATGCGCGACAGTATACAAGTGACAGCTGGGGGCCTGGGCCTGGGCCTGGGGAGCTTTTAGCTGGCCCGAGGACCAGCTGGGGAGAAGTGACTAGCCCAAGACCCACTGTTTTGTCCCTGCCTCCTGGAGCTCGAAGCTTCCAGTCTGAGCTGAAGAGGGAGGAAGCAAGGAGATTGTAGTTTGGTTTCAGACCCCCTCCCCAAGGTGAGGCTGCCCCTTGATCCTGAAGGGGATCCCGAGTGAAGGATGCCAGGTCCCCATGACGCATCTGCCCTGCAGGTGAACCCCAATAGCATTGCAGCCAAAGACGGCCGGATCCGCGAGGGAGACCGTATCATCCAGGTGAGTGGGTGGGTGCGGGCCTGACCGTAGCCCCCCTGCCCTGGCCGCTCACTGACCTCTCCCTAGCCGGTCCCAGCCCTCTCCCGCCAAGAGCCTCGTCCGATGGCTAGACATCCTGCTGTGCCTGAAACAGGGGCTGGGTCTTGTCTCCCTCCGGTGCAGCTGCCCCGGGGGGTCCGCTGGCATCGAGGGTCTGTGCTGCTCCCGCACACAGACCGCTTCCTCTCCCCGGGCACCTTCCACTTCATTTCCCTCCTGTCAGAACTCAAGAGCCTTTCCTAGCCCAGGACGCTCCACCAGGGCAGGGCCCGCCCCAGAGCCAGCCCTGGCATTCTGTGTGATGGTCCCTTGGCTTGTCGCAGATCAATGGTGTGGACGTCCAGAACCGGGAGGAGGCGGTGGCCATTCTGAGCCAGGAGGAGAACACCAACATCTCCCTGTTGGTGGCCCGGCCCGAGAGCCAGGTGTGTGTGCACCCAGCAGGGCCCTCCGGGACCCGTGACAGTGGGCTCTCTGTGGGGGCCGCTGATGGAGGGTGGGCCGTGTCTTTGGGGCCACTTCCTCTTCTGGCCTCTGATGACCGAGTGTGCTGGGGCCACCCTCTCACCTGGGTTTTTTCAACTTCACTGAGACCAGGAGACCGGGTATGGTACTTAAAGGCAACCAGTGGGGTGGCGTCCGGGGCGGTCCTTAAAGCAGTGGGGACAGCACAGTTCTGTCTCTGCAGCTGGCAAAGCGGTGGAAGGACAGTGACCGGGATGACTTTCTGGATGAATTTGGCTCTGAGCACGAGGGGGACCTACGTGCACGGAAGCTGAAATCCCCCCCTGCCCAGCAGGTGAGGAAGGAGGCAGGGTGGGCGGGAGGCCACGGGGCTGGGGCATGTGGCAGATGGGCTGGACCCGAAGGCCCATCTGACCCCAAGCCTGGCCTGTGGGACCCACACTGAGAGGGACTCATCTTTCTGCCCCAGCTTGGCCACGAAGAGGAGAAGGGGGTCCCCGATGCGGGCACGGGTCTGAGCAACAGCCAGGAGCTGGACAGCGGTGTGGGCCGCACTGACGAGAGCACCCGCACCGAGGAGAGCTCCGAGCACGACCTTCTGGGGGACGAGCCCGCCAGTGCTGCCAACACTCCTGGGGCCCTGCGCAAGAGCAGGGACCTGCACTTCAGCATGGACTCGCTGCTGGCAGAGGGGGTGGGGCTGGGGGGTGGCGACGTCCCCGGCCTCACCGACGAGGAGTACGAGCGCTACCGGGAGCTGCTGGAGATCAAGGGCCACCTGGAGAACGGCAACCAGCCAGGCCTGCTCTTCCCCCGGGCCGCGGGCGGCAATAGCGCCCTGGACGTGAACCGCAACGAGAGCCTGGGCCACGAGGTGGCCGTGCTGGAGGAGGAGCTGCGGCACCTGGAGTTCAAGTGCCGGAACATCCTGCGGGCGCAGAAGATGCAGCAGCTGCGGGAGCGCTGCATGAAGGCCTGGTTACTGGAGGAGGAGAGTCTCTACGACCTGGGTGCTGGGGAGCCCAAGAAGCATGAGCTGTCGGACATCTCCGAGCTGCCCGAGAAGTCGGACAAGGACAGCACCAGCGCCTACAACACCGGGGAGAGCTGCCGCAGCACCCCGCTGCTCGCCGAGCCCTCGCCGGAGAGCCCGCTGAGGCGGGCTGCTGCAGGCAACTCCAACTTGAACCGGACCCCTTCCGGCCCCGCGGTCAGCGCCCACCCCAAGGCAGCTCCCCTGCAGGGGAGCCCCGCCAAGTTCCGCTCTCTTTCCCGGGATCCCGAGGTGGGCAGGAGACAGCACGCAGAGGACCGTGTCCGCCGAAGCCCCAAGACGGGTGCGACCCTGGAGCGCGTGGGTCCTGAAGGCAGCCCGTACTTGTCTCGGCGCCACCGCGGCCAGGGCCAGGAGGGCGAGCACTATCACAGCTGCGTGCAGCTGGCCCCGCCGCGCGGCCTGGAGGAGCTGGGCCACGGCCCCCTGAGTCTGGCCGCAGGCCCTCGTGTGGGCGGGGCCGCGGTGGCCCCCGAAGCACCCCGCATGGAGTGGAAGGTCAAGGTGCGCAGTGACGGGACCCGCTACGTGGCCAAGCGGCCCGTGCGCGATCGCCTCCTCAAAGCCCGGGCCCTCAAGATCCGCGAGGAGCGCAGCGGCATGACCACGGATGACGACGCGGTGAGCGAGATGAAGATGGGCCGCTACTGGAGCAAGGAGGAGCGGAAGCAGCACCTGATCCGGGCCCGGGAGCAGCGGAAGCGGCGCGAGTTCATGATGCAGAGCCGGCTGGAGTGCCTGAGGGAGCAGCAGACCGGCGACAGCAAGGCGGAGCTCAACATCATCGCGCTGAGCCACCGCAAAACCATGAAGAAGCGGAACAAGAAGATCCTGGATAACTGGATCACCATCCAGGAGATGCTGGCCCACGGCACGCGCTCTGCCGACGGCAAGCGGGTCTACAACCCTCTGCTCTCCGTCACCACCGTCTGAGCCCCGCCGTGCTCCGGGGCGGGCCCTCCGCCCCAGCCCAGGTCCAGTGAGCCTCCCAAGACGCCCCATTCCCTACTCTCCCTTAGAATCTAGTGTGTGTCCGTGCGCGCGCACAGGACTTTGTGACCAGAGAGAAACCCCCAGGAGAAGGGACGCTTCTCTCCGTCAGCTACTTCCCGCTCTCCGAGTATGGCGACCGCGTCGACCGCAGGCATGGTGCGGGGGGCAGGCCTGTGACAGGCTCCCCTGCAGCTTCGTGTGGGCCATGTGTGTGCAACACGGGCCCGGGCACATGTACGCACGCACGCCGCACCCCCCAGAGCTCTCAGCGTGGGTGCTTGGGGACAGGAAAAGTCCAGCTGGAAAGCAGAGGTGAAGAGGACTGTCCTAAGCACAAGAGAATGCCTGGCTTTGAAGCTGAGCACAGCCTCGCCCCCTGCCGGAGGCCTTGGTTCTTTGTAGACAAAGGCAACCCTGAGTTTTGTGGGTTTTCTTTTTCCCCCTTTTCTGTGCTTGCCAATTGTTGTCTTTCTGTTGTGTGGACCTGCTGGGGTGGGGGGGCTGGCAGCCTGACAAAAGTGGAAGCCCCAGTGATGGCTGGGAAGGAGGTGGGTGGGGGGAAGGAGGCGAGGGAGGGCTGGGGCAGGGGGAGGGCAAGGGTGGGGGAGGACAGGGAGAATGGGAAGCAGCTTTCTTGGGGGTCTCCACTCTTGAGGTGTGGGCATGGGGAGCCTCCGATGTGACTTGTGTGGCCCGCCCTGGAGGCCACTTACTTCCCTGATGACCGAGGGAGAGCTAAGCCGTAAGCAGTAGGGGAAGGTTTTGGTGACAAGACCCATGGTGAGCTGAGGGAGAGGCCTGGACCCGAGAGAGCTGGGCCCGGCCAGCTGGGCTGACTGGGGAGATGCTCTGTACCCCACTGCAAGTACGGACCAGGCCGGGACGCCAGGGCCCCTGTAACTCAGAGAGCCTCAGCTGGAGGCGGACAGGCTGCCTTCCCCTGCCCCGCATCGGCATTGAGAGAATAAAGCTGCCTTTTTGAGGTGACTCTTGGCCTCTCTGTGTTCATTCTCATCGGGCTGGCGGTGTGTTCATTCTCATCGGGCTGGCGGTGGGGTGGGAAGGCTTGGGTCAGCTGAAAGCTGTGCCTCTGTGCTTTCTCTATCACTGGGGAACAGCCGGGTCTTCTCGAGTCCATCTTATGCTCTGAGAGGAGGCGTTGGCAGTCACCGGAATTGTTTCACAAGTGTGACACCACAGGGTGATGCCTGGAGGTAGGCCCTGCCATCAGTGCTCAACCAGGCCTCTGCCATGTGGAGGACGACAATGCTGGTCTAATGGAACCCTAGAGAGGTGGGTTCTGCCCTCCTCTGCCACTTCGCAGACGCCCTGTGGTTTGCTGCACTGAACGGAATCTCGAGCATTTGGCTGTAAACCACGGGGCATCTGCCGAGTGCCAGGAAGCACGCTAAGTGCTGGGTGGGGCCCTGGGGGCTGTGCATGCGCCGCCCCCTGGGGTGGGCAGTACAGTAGCAAAGGCGCGGTCTCCTGACACATGCAGGATGCTGCCAGCAGCTGGAGCAGGCAAGGATGCATGAAGATTCTACCGAAACATCAGCATAGTCCTGTCACCAATCTTCCTAATTTGCAGTGATGGGCATGAGCGAGAAATCAGAGCGGGTGTTCCAGAAGCCAACTGCTCTGCAGGGAAGGCTGGGCCCTGAGGGCTGGCCCCATCTGTGAACTGTCGTCTGAGCAGCTGGGAGGGAAGGCCCAGCACATCGCAAGGCAGCCCTGAACACCAGCAAGCGGGAAGGGAGGAAAGCGCTTGTGGTGAGGACCACACGGGAGCCCAAGGGGTTGGGGCTCGTTCTGGAGCCATCGGCTGCCTCTGCCCTCTGGGGACCCTGGAGTCCAGCACTGGGCACAGCTCTTCCTGGAGGGGACACCTGGGCCCCAAGCGGGCCCTGTGGGGAAGGATGGGGATCCAAGGGCCCAGTCCCTGCTGCAGGAAACTGGCTGGAGATCAGTTGGAGACTGAGGCTAACTGTTGCTGGGCATCCCTCTCTAGTCGCTGGGGGCCGGAGCTCACTTTGTGGGCACTGGAGGCACTCCAGTCTTGTCCTGGGGGAGAGGGGAGTGCTGGAGGCCCAGTGCGGGCCCATCAATTGGTGTCCCTCGCCCCTCGGAAGCCAACACCGGGAGAGGGGGTACCAGGAAGGCCAGCAATCCTTAGCTGCCGCTGCCCTGGAACAGTGACTTCACGTTTGGGTCCCGCTGCCATTGAACAGAACCAAGGGCCACCCTGCCTGCCCTGCAAACTGTTGGCAGCACGGGGGGACCCACCCCCTTCACTTCCTGGCAATGAGAGGGAGCAGCAGGCAGCCCTTGAACGCCCACCATAGGTCTTTCTCTGAAACCCAGAAAGCCTACCCACTGTAGTCACAGCCTGGTCCGATCCTCAGGGGACTGGGCCCCAAGTCTCTGGCTGTAGCCCCACCCTTGGGAGTCACGAGCCAGCTCTTCCCCAGGGCCTCCCCGGGCTCACCAGTCTTTACATCCCCACCCACTTCCAGAGGAGTAAGGGGCAAGGCACAGGGAGAGGCTGGTATTCCCGTCTGGAGGAGGTCCCCAGGCAGGGCCAGATTACCAGTCACCCTGCATACACCCAGCCCCTCTTGGTGCTCAGGGCAAGGTGAAAGAGAAGGTGCGAGGCCGAAACTCCAAGAGGATGGCAGCTGGCTCCTCAGAGGTGGGGGTGCGGGGGGGGGGTGTCATCTTGCCCATGTCTGTGCCCGGGGCAGTCCTCTCTGTCTGCTGATAGGGCAGCCACCCAGAGAAGATCATACAGCTGGGAGGGACAGAAGGCAGACATGGGGGGCAGCAGGCAGGGAAAGCTGAACTGGGGGCCAAGGAAGGAGAACCTGCGATGGCAGAGCGTGGAATAAACACACTAACCCACGCCGTCCACCTGGGTATGGACGCCAGCTGCCCGGCTTTGCCTGTGTGCAGAAGGCATGACAGTGCGAGTCAAGAGCCCACATCCTGAATGCCAGTCAGAGCCAGCAGCTGTTTATTGAAAGTAGCCACAGCTCCGGGGGGCCACCTTCAGGCCTGGATGTGACTCTTGGCACTGAAGGCCAGGTAGTAGATCACTAGGCCGATGGCAGCAGCCAATACCTCGGTAGAGACCCAGGGCCCGTTCCAGGTGCCCTGCAAGAAAGGAGACCAAAGTCAGGTCAGAGGAGAGCCGGCGGGGAGCCAGCCAGCCCCAGTCACTCTCCCTCCAGGGCACGAAGGCACACTGGCCAACTATGACTTAATTCTATCCCTCAAAAAGGGCGAGGACTGCTGTGTGCTCCCTGTGTCCTCTGAGCTGGGGCAGCATCTTCAGCCCACTCACCCGGTGGTCCACGCTGACTGTGAACAGGGGCAGGATGATGGAAATATCCTCATTATTTCTCTGAGCCTGCAAAGGGGAGGCTGGGGTGACGGGTGCTGCCAGGTAGGGGTTGGGGAGAGGTTGGGCAGGCAGGAACATTGGCCTGGGTCATGGAAGAGAGAACCAGGCGAGAGAGGAACACGGGAGGTGCCCACCCGGCCGTTCTGCTCCCCAAACACGAGGCCCCTATTAGCCTGGAGCCGTGGTGAGCGGGGCTGCAGGGCAGAGGCAGCTGTGAAGTGGGGGGCACCCTCCCTCCTGGAGGCCTGGGAAGGGCTGCAGAAGACCGACCCTCACCTTCCTCAGGAGGCTGTAGGACTCCTCATCGAAGAATCTGACCTCGTAGGTGCCTGCGCGGGCACTCTTGTGGTCTACGCTCCACGACACCTGGGTTGGGGACATTCGGCCCTGGCTGGAGCTGACAGTGCCACCACCAGCCAGCCATGCCATAGCACCTCAATGCTCCTCCACTGGGCCACCCCCAGGGCTTCAGAGTCCTAGTGAGCAGGTGACCTCCACTCAAACGCAGCGTCCCTTACCTGGTAGCGCCCCACGTCCTGGCCCCGGGTGACAGGAAACTGCTTTCCACTGACATCAGCATAGAGAGCCATGTTCTGGGAGAGGGGACAAAGACAGTCACCTTCCCAGCTCTCTGGCAGTCAGCAGAAGACCCACTGTGCTGCCCACAGGGACTGTGGTGTGTCTGCAGGGGGCACGACGGGAGAACCAGGGCTATGCCATGAAGCCAACACCCACAGATGTGGTCACTGCCTCTCTGCGTGTCTCCCCATGTGGGGGAAGGCACATCCCCTCTGCAAGCCTGTTAACTGTGGACAGAGGCAGGCTGACTCAAGTGTAGTCATTATGCCTCTGAGCCCGGAAGCAGGCACTGGGGTCCAGGGGTGTCCAATGAGCCGCCCAAGGAGTGTTGCACTCAGACCAGAAAGGCCACACCGTGGCAGACAACAACCAGAGAAGGGACACAGGAGCCCAGGGGCTACAGCCCTGCTGTTTCTCACTTCGGCATACGCTCTTATCAGGCACAGCAAGATGTCTGCTCGTGGTTTTGCACCTACGCAGAGCAGACTAGGAAAATGTTTGTGTAACACCTGCTTTAAACGGTCTGGCCTGGCGGTACCCTGACCTCTCTTTCTTACACCTTTAAGTCCGAACCCTCACTCTCCCTCCACCTGCGTGGGTACGTGGGTCTGACCCCATCAAATGCCAGTGAGGAATGGCTGCCCCAGGCCCCAGGCTCACTGCCTGCTTCCTGCCCCAGCACTTCCTGGCTGAACCCCTGCTGCCTCACCTGGACCCTGTTCTTGCACGTCAGGGAGATCTCCACGATGAAAACAGTCTCAGTGGAAATGACAGCATCCGAGGTGGTGTAGTAGGAAGGGGTGATCTGGGGCTCCACGCAGGCCTCTGCTGTGAGGAGGAGGTAGACAGGTCTACGTAAAGCCTAACTTGTGTGTGCTGGGCTGGGGGGCAGAAGGGGCCACCCAGACCCACTTCCCAGACCTTGTCAGTTGACACACAGGGCCCTTTGCAACCCGTCAGGTGGGGAGGTGGGAGACGGATCCAAATGCCTAGTCAGAAATGCAGCAGTAGGGGGGGTCAGGGGGGGATGGCCTTGAAGGATGCCTGGGGAGGTGGGGTGGACAGAAAGGCTTTGTAGAGGTAGAACCTGAATGTGAGGGCACAAGAAGAACAGGGAAGAAGGAGGGAGAGAAAAACACAAAGAGTGTGTGTGTGTGTGTGTGCGCGCGCGTGTGTGTTTACTGGGGGGAGGGGCGGCAGCAATGGGATGAGTTCGCTGCACAAGTGTTACCTGTGCCGGACCTGCAATAGGGAAGCCTTGCAATGACTGGGGCTGCAGCCTGCCCCGGACAGTTGACAGAAGGGACCCTCTGCAGACACCAAGCACAGTGCTGCTTGCAACACATGAGGCCTTGAGATGAAGGGGTCTCTGCCTCCAGCCAGAGTTGACAGAAGGCCAAGACTGGACCCAGTGTTGCCCAGGGGAAGGAAATCGGCACATCTTGTCCCCTTTAACAGGGCTGCCTGGACAGAAAGGATGCTGCCTCAGCCACCTCCACACTGCTAAAGACTTAACTCCTACAGGTTATAGGAAACACACTGCCTAAACCATAGAGTGTCAAGCAGAGGCTACCAGTGGGAAAGTTCTCTGCCAACTGCTCTCTGAATGTGCCCTGGCACAGCCATGTGTCAGACTGAGACAGAGAAGCTTTGGGTCTAGGCAGCAGGAGGAAGCAGCCTGGGAACATCAGTGGGGGCTGGTTCTCAGGAGCCACATCTGTGTCCCACTAAGCTTGGCCATTGTCCTATGGACCCTGTGGAGCACCAAATGATTTTACTGCCAGGTTTGTCCTTTCCAGACATCACTGTCTACACTGTGGCTAATTCCCAAGAGGCAGGTGAAAAGGGTGCAGGCAAGAAACCCAGTTAGGCTGATGCAACACTGCAGGCACCAAGGACTCTGACCTGAGCAAGGCACGCAAAGTGAATGTATAGAAGGCATCCCGGACCCACTCTAGGCCCCCCAAGCCTAGCGCTGGTTCTGGCAAGGACCTCCTCCTAAACACACTTCTGGACTCCAGTTTGAGCTCAACCCTGCCACCAGGTGTTAAGAATCTCGCAAGAATGTTCACTATCTGACTGTGGTTCAGCTCTCCTGAAAAGCCCCTTAAGAATACACCATGGCCTCAGGGAAAAGGTGAACAGTCCAGCCTGGCACCCAAGCCCTCCCCTGCTCCCAACCCCGTTTACCTTTCTTTTCCCCCCTCTTCTTCTGCTCCTGTCTAACTCGCCCGCGCTCATGGTCCCTCTGCCTGGCACAACCCTGCTTCCCCTGTTCATTTACAGCTCCCTGCCTGGGGAGGCCCGGTCCCACCTCAACGGGTCAGGTGCCTGCTCTCCCACCAACCTAGTTTCTCATCCTATCGCCCTGCGCTGCACAGTTTTGCTCTTGTCCGACCCCCCTCCTCGCCCTCCGGGACTGAGAGCTCCGGAGGAGGAGCAGGTACGTGTCACTCTCCCTGCTGGAGCTGGGAAGCGGGCGCACAGGGCAGACTCTGGGGGCTCTTCCTCGCGGGAGTAGACAGCGAAAAGCTTTGGCTGTTTCTTCCAGCAGCCTGGCTACTGGGTAAACGTGTGTGGTGCAAGAGCGCGTGGTGGCCTTGGCCGCCCCGCCCCGAGGCCACCTGCCTCTCGGAGGAAGAAGGCCCAGTACCCTGCTTCGCCCGCACCCCTCCTCCCACCACGCACCACCAGTCGTGGGAGAGAGGCTCGCCAGAAAGGAGCTCCGGCCAGGCCGCTACCTGAGCAGCAGGAGAGGCTGGACAGCAGGAGTAGCGCCAGGGCGCCGAAAGATGCCAGCGCCGCCATCGCCTCTTCTCTGCCGAGGGAAAAAGAGAGCGACTCCCTTGAACACGAGGGGCAGAGGAGGAAGCGCGACGCGTAAGCAGCAGTGGCAGCCAATCAGGCGCCGGCGGGCCGGGCGGGCTTGTGACGTCGCTGGCGGCACTGACGTGTCCCCTCCCCAGACCAGTGGCCCAAGTGGCCGCCCCATCAAGATGGCGGCGGCGGCGGCGGCGGCGGCGCCCTCCGCGCCGGAAAAGGACGTGGGAACCGGCGCGGCCGTGCGCGTGCGCACTGTCGGGTCCGTGCCCGTTTCCGGCACTTCGCACCCTGACTAACTCTCGCGAGAGCGGTGTCTGCGTTTCTGGACGTGCGGCTGCTCTCACTTTCCGTCATGGCGCTGAAGGTGGCAGCGGTGGTCGGTGGCGCTACAAAGGCGGTGCTCAGACCGGCCCTCCTCTGCCGTCCTTGGGAGGTGAGAAAGGGCAGTGGGCAGCAGGACAGCCGCAGCGCTCGCTGGGCCGGTCCGGAGACTGCGGGCTTGCAGAGCGTCTTGGAGCCCGATTGGCTGTGGGCCCCGTGAGGGGCGGGGGGTGGGGTACGCGCCGGAGTTGATTGGCTCTCTCCGCTGTCAGTGAAGGGCTTGGCTAAAGTTGACCCCCGTCCGACTTCCCCTGGGGTCTGCATCCTGGGCCGGGGGAGCTCCGGACAGGCGGGGTGAGTGGGTAGCAGTGGGCCGAGTGTCACCTCCCTATTGTCATTGTGGGAGCCTTCCTGAGGCGGTCACGTGTCCCGGCTCTCCTCGTTCTTGCAGCCTTGGGACTCTGGTTCCCAGCCCCCACTTGTCCTCGGGTTTTTCTATGGCGGATCGCTTTGTCATTTATCCCAGTGGAGTTGGAGAACCAGTTCGCCAGTACCCCCGATACCACACTCCAGCCCCAAAGGTTTTTATAGCTCCAGATGCCTTTTCCTTGCAGCCTTCTGGAATGGGACAGTGCTTGATTTCCTGAGACTGGTGAGGTGGGAGGCCGTGGGGGCTTTGCTTCCTCAGTTCTCCCTTCAGGATCTTGGTTATTCGGGTCTCATTCCTCTTTCTTTACACACTTAAGCGAGGATAATTTAGTCCCTGGGTGGATGGGAAGCCATCCGAAGCATTAGAGAGCCGGGACTGGCTCTAGGAGTCAAGAGGTATGACCTCCAGGCCTGGCTTCCCCCATTGACCCACAGTATGGTCACCATCCTGTTCTGGGCTCCAGTTTCCCCTCTGTCTCAAAGGATCTAGCCAACCCTGACCTTCCAGAAACCTGTGACTTTGCTTACACTACTTGCAGACGCATCTGATACTCTTCTGCCCTCTGACTCCTCAGGAAGTCTACCCTGTGACAGCTTATGCTTTATGAAATTCTCATTTCTCCGAGCTTGCTGATGAGGGGCTTTCCAGAGGCCTGGTGGCTCTGGCAGCTAGCCTCCCATGGGGTCTTGGTGAAGACATTTGTCTCCTCCCTAACCTTTTCTATGTGTGCTTGTGTCCATGTTGGGGTGGGGATGGGGGCAGGGAACATTTGGTAGCTGGGCAGTGCCTTGCCCTGGGACTGGTTGTCCTGGGTATGAGAAGCTTTAGAGATGACCCCCAGATCTTTGGTCCCTGTGGGAAAACATGCATCCACCATTGGCACTGGACCTAACAGAACACGCTGAAGAAAGAAGCCTCACTAAGGTTTGGAGTGTGGGAATCCTTTGGCAGGAACACATACCACCATGGACTCCTTTCTTTCTGTGGTACTTATCAAAGGATGACTGACAGTCTACCCTCCTGCTTAAGGAATGAGCAGTAGGCCTGTGCGTGTATCCCACCATGCTTTAAACTGGGCTTCTCTGATGGGTGGCTTCACAGGGCAGCCTAGGTGTGAGGCAGAACCCTTGTAAACCCCTGAAGGAAGAACGTGCCTGTGTCTGTCCAAGGTAGGGAAGTAAGGCTATCTTGAGAGCTCTCTAGGTCTTTGACTAATGCCTGAAGAAAGCTCTAGCACAGGGACCCAGTGGTGGAGAGATTTAGCTCAGGTGATGATGTGGTCCGAGGGAGGGGCTGGGAGTAGTTGCCCAGATACGGAGCTAGTGCAGGTGGTGGCTCACCACCATGACCAAGTCACTTGCCTAGGGCCAGTGGACTCCCAGGAGGAATGACTCCTCAGAGCTGTCGGGGTCTATCCATCATCAGACACTGGCGAAAGGAGCTGGTAGGACCCAGGGTGGTGTGTGGATGGGTATGCCTTGCTGGGGACCAAATGGTGGGCTGCCTCCTCCCAGCAGCCACATAAAGTGTGCATCTCTGTTCCGTGGGTTTTTTAGGTGAGGACTTGAGAAGTTTAGCAAGCTTAAGCTGTTGGATTCCAAAAATAGTGGGTGGTGGTTTTGGACCGAGGCCTCCCTGGCCCCCAAACCCACCATCCCTTCCTCCATTTTCTGAGGAGCTCACTAATGCGGGAAATGTTTCTTATGTTCAAGCTCTGGACCAGAGATTCTGCCGGGTCCCAGGATGACAGTAAGGAGCTGGACAGACAAGGCTTCCACTCTCAGGAGTTTGTGGGTGGGAGAGGAAGCGAGTCAGTTGCTAGGGGCAGCCTAAGGAGCTTGTGGATGGTGAGGTAGGGAGTAGGTAGGGCTTTGGGAGCCCAGGGAGACCCACAGTTCAGCCTTTAAGGCATCACAGAATGCTTCCTGGAAGAAGGTCATTGGAAACCTCCTTCCACAAGTTGTATCAAGAACCTGCAAATAAGATGAATCTAAATACTGACAAGTGCCAGAAAGAAAAATAGGAAAGCCACAAGTGGATGGGCCTGTCGCCGTGGATCCAGGGGCCACATGGATGAGCTGATACCTGGAGCCTTTTGACCTGGAGGTCCCCACCTCCCCGCCCCCTGGCTTGGGCAGGTGACCGGTACACCAGCGCTGCCTGAGCTTGTGCAGGTGGGTGCCTCGTGAGTACCAGCCAGGGAGACCCCCAAAGGCTGGTCAGTCTCTGTCTAGACTTCTAGCAGGAAGGTGTGGCTCTTCGCAAAACAGCCGCGGTGACAGTGCTCTTGGCTGGAGCACTCTGCTACCGTCCCAGTAGGCCAGTGGCAGGGCATCTCCAAAGAACAAAAAGGACCTTGGCTCTGTCTCTTCCTCTTTGGGTTGAGGGACACCTGGGTGTGTTCCTCACTCCCAGGCGTAGCAGGGAGGAAAGCGTGAAGACCTGCAGCCCTACTGCAGCAGGGCCTCGGACACAGGCTTCTACCCCCGCGATAGCGTGGGGGCTCTGGGTGGATCACTTCTCGACGCCTGTCCCCTTTGGCTCGAACGGCTTTTACTCTGAAGCTGTCAGATGTGGCTTTGGTGTGGCCAAATGTGGCTGTTTCTGAGTCGGGGTTGGGGACACTCATCTCCCGTGCAGGCCACAAGGCACTTTTGCAATACTTCATGAAAGCCTTCTAAGAGACCAGCGCCTGTTACCCCTTTTAAAATGGTTGGATTTTCCGTGCCACGTTTGCTTCGGGCTTGTGGGCTTGTGACTCCAGAGGGCCGGCCGTTCCCGCCACGCCAGCAGTGATCGCCTCGGGGTGGGCAGGGGCCTGGGGTCTATCGTCTTCTTCTGATCTCCGTGCTAGGACTGTATGCTGCTTTTGCAATAAGGAAAAAAGATTTAAAAACCGATAAAATGATTGTCGTGATGACGGCCCTGTGCTTTGTTACGATAACTTCTCTGTTGTGCCACATTCACTGTGTTAAAAACTTTTTACATAATCGCGTTAGTTATAAAAGTTACACATCAGAGCAGGAATAATTGGCTGAAAAAGAATCATACAACAAAGAAGGGGGAGGGAGGCGATCGTTTCTTCAGCCGCTGACTGTGGAGCTTGCGGCCGCCCCGCCTGGTGCCCTGACCGCCAGGTCCTCGGGGAGTGGAGGGCGCACTGTGTGCTGCTCCCCACGTGGTGGTGTCCGGTGGCCATGAGGGGATGACACGCGGGACCGGTCTGGGTATGGTGGGGATGGTTCCTCTCCCCTGCCAGGACTTCAGCTGGCCGTTGCCAGATTGGCTTTCTGGGCTGGACAGCAACCGTTGGCATCTGGGTTCTCTTTGCCAGGTTCTCGGTGCCCATGAGGCCCCCCGAAGGAGCATCTCAGTAAGTACCTGCCCGAGCGTAGTGTGCGCGTGTCTGTGAGTGCTTGCGCGTGTGTCAGCGCTGTCGGCGCGTGTGTGCCTGGTCTGTGCACGTGTAGCCTGTAGGTGCCTGTGTATGTGTGTGTGTGGAGGCGCGTGTGGATGTGTGTGTGCTGTGCCTTTGTTCCCTGGCCCCCCGAGTCCTGCCCTCTGAGGCATGGTCTCCAGGGACAGCCCTCCCCTGCCCCTTCCCCGAGCTGTACTGCACGCTATCCCCAGGGACAAGGCCCATTCCCTGGGCATAACCTTGTTCCTCCAATCTTGGCTGATGGGTGTCTCATTCCTTCCTGTTCCCTCTTCTAGCAACAAACAATTGTGAGTATTCTTCTCATCTGCCTATTAGGTTTTGGGGCTTTTGGTTGCTTTGGGATTGACCCAAGTCCAAGCAGGGGTGGGGACGGCTGCTGTGCTCCTAAATCAGGAGCCCCCAGGAGCAGCCCTGTCTGGGGTGGGGTGGGGTGGTGGGGTAAGATACCCCGAGCTGGCATCTCATGATTGGCTGGCCTGCCGAGCCCACCTTCACTTTCCCCTCCTTCCAGCCTCCGTCGGCTAAGTATGGTGGGCGGCACACAGTCACCATGATCCCAGGGGATGGCATCGGGCCAGAGCTCATGTTGCATGTCAAGTCTGTGTTCAGGTACACAGCCCCTCGGCCCACCTCCTGTACCCCTAGGGGAGGTTGTACCCCAGGCCCACCCTGGGGGGCAGCTTGAGAACTGTGCCAAGAAGGGCAGTAAACCCAGAAGCCCACTGGCTGGGGCTTTGCCTGAGCACCCAGTGTGCCAGCGGCAGGAGGGTTGTAAGCCCAGGCTTTGCATCCCGTTGCCTGGGATCCTGCCAGACTGGCCTGAGCATGGGGAAAGTGCCGCCAGTCCTGCTAACTGTTGTAGAGTTCAAGTACTGCCCCATTAGTTGGCGCAGGTGGTCCCAGTCTCCTGTCAGCCAGACCCAAGTCAGGGTGGGCAGCAGCAGGGGGGGTGGGCTCTGCACCCAGTGGTCCTGGCGGGCTTCCTAGAGGAGGCATGGGGGATGTCTGGGGCCTGCCACCTTGACCCAGTTCCGCCCCAGGCATGCGTGTGTGCCGGTGGACTTTGAAGAGGTGCACGTGAGCTCCAATGCCGATGAGGAGGATATCCGCAACGCCATCATGGCCATCCGGCGGAACCGTGTGGCCCTGAAGGGTGCGTTCGGGGGCCCAGAATGGGACACTGTACACAATTCCTTTCCCTTCCAGTGGGGCACTTGTCCCTGGGGCCGCCCAACTCTGACTTCAGGCCTTTTCTGGGTAGGGAGGACCCTTGTGCTTAGAGAGTGAACAGAAGCTTCTGGGGTCCTGTGCATGCTGTGATTCTGAGAGCTTGGTGGCAGTAGGCTGTGTGGGAGCCTGTTCAGTAAAGGGCTTCCTTCCACCCCCCTTCTCTCCTGGGGTAGCCCTCTCTGCTGGGGTCAGTTTTGACCCTTAGAATCTTTTTCATAACCCAGACGTCACAGAGATGTCACAGTTTCAGCCCTCTGCCCGCTGCCTTGGCTCCAGCCAGCACAGCTGTGGGTGTCACGGAAAAGAATTCTAGCCCTTCCCGAGTTTGCTTTGGTTTTGTACACGTTCTTAAACTCTTTGCATTACCTGCTCTCTGTGAGCAGAGCTGACCCCGGCTAGAGCCCCAGGCCCTGGCAGGCAAGAGGAGGAGCTGATGTGGCAGCTGCAAGGTGCCCGAGGCACTAGGCGAGGGCGGTGTGGGCAGCGTGTGACTCGGAGGGGTGATAGCCCCGGTGGGCCCGGACATAGGCCTGCTCGTCTTGGCACCCTTGGACAGACTGCCTTTTCCTGGTGACTGCTCGCCCCCGCTGTTCCTGTTCTTTGGCCCTGGGTCCAGCCCAGGCCAAGCTATAGTCTTTTCCAGGCGGCCCGCACCTGCCCCCAAGCCAGGGCTCATGTGGCACCTCGACGCGAGGCCTAATGGTGACGCTGGCCAAGGTCACATTGCTGGCGCCAGCCTGGCTAGCCTGCCTGTTAGCAGGCAGGAGTCGTCACTTTCTATCCAGCCGGACCCTGATCTTGCCATTTCCTGCCCAGGGGCTGGCAAGCTCTCCTGGCTAGGCGCCAGCCCTTGTTCATTCATTTGTTCGTTCATTGAGTCGGTCCATCAGTCCGTATCTGTCAAGTGCCCGCTCCATGCCAGGTGCTGTTCCAGGTCCTCGGAAGCCATCAGGGACCCGAACGCACGTGCACACGCCACCACCCCCGCCCTCACAGGGCTTGCGGCAGAAGTTGTGCTCAGCCACTCAGCCGCTCTGCGAGGCCTTTCTGCTGCCGGAAGCCGTCTTCTCCCCGGGTTGGAGCTGCCTTCGGCACGCGTTTCCTTGCTCAAGAAGGGGAACATGGCACGGCTGACCCTGGGGCCCCCTCTCCAGCCTGTCTTTCTCTCTTGCAGGCAACATCGAAACCAATCACAACCTGCCTCCATCTCACAAATCCCGAAACAACATCCTTCGGTGAGCAGCTGGGGCACGGCGTCAGGGCTCCGTGCAGGTGGGGCGTGCTGGCAGCAGCGGTGGCATTGGCCTGCTCATTTTCTCTCTGTGTCCCCAGCACCAGCCTGGACCTCTATGCCAATGTCATCCACTGTAAGAGCCTGCCGGGAGTGGTGACCCGTCACAGGGACATAGATATTCTCATTGTCCGGGAAAACACAGAGGGCGAGTACAGCAGCCTAGAACATGAGGTGGGTGAGATCCAGACTGTCCCCTTATCCCCTTGGGTCGTGGGGCCATGACGAGCCTGGCCAGGGTCTACAGTAAAGAAGGCCAGACCCAAAGAAAAACCTGTGCCCGAGGGTCTCTTCTCCCTGTCCCTGTCCCAGAGTGTGGCTGGAGTGGTGGAGAGCCTGAAGATCATCACCAAGGCTAAGTCCCTGCGCATTGCTGAATATGCCTTCAAACTGGCCCAGGAAAGCGGGCGCAAGAAAGTGACAGCCGTGCACAAGGCCAACATCATGTATGCCCCAGCCCTGCTGTGCTCCCGCCCGTGCTGCAAGTGGTCATGAAACAGCCCAACCGAACACCCTCCTTGGGCCTGCTCTCAGGGACTTGGGGCCCACAACCCCGGCCACCCACTGAGGGGCCGTGCTCGGGGCTCTGCCCCCTAGCCTGTTTCCCAGATGCGGGTTTACCACAGGGCACACTTTGGGGGCGGGGGAGAGGGGGACTGTGTCTGTCTTACAGACGGGGGCTGGTCAGAGGCTACTACCCGGCTTCCGTGGCCATCCGCGTGCCCCATTCCTCCAGCTGACTATGGAAACGGCCAGAGTGGTGTTTTATGCCCCCCCCTAGGAAACTGGGTGATGGGCTTTTCCTCCAGTGCTGCAAGGAGGTGGCAGCCCGCTATCCACAGATCACCTTCGAAAATATGATCGTGGACAACACCACCATGCAGGTAGCTGGCCCGCTGGGCTCCCCAGCCGCCTGCCTCGGGCACTGTGGGCTTCCAGTGCTCAGGCTCCTATCTGTGTCCTTGTCCCGTAGCTGGTGTCCCGACCCCAGCAGTTCGATGTCATGGTGATGCCCAATCTCTATGGGAACATTGTCAACAATGTCTGCGCAGGACTGGTCGGGGGCCCTGGCCTTGTGGCTGGGGCCAACTACGGCCACGTGTATGCTGTGTTTGAAACGGTGAGTGGCCCCCGTGGGCCAGGGCTCCCGGCCCCTCCGTGCTGTGTAGCGCGCGTGTCCTCGGGTTCCCCGAAGGTAGAAGAGTTCAGTGGTTTAGGTCATTCAGAGTTGTGCAGCCGTCACCACTATCTCATTCCCGAGTGTTGTCATCCCCCCAAAAAGAAAACCCTGTACTTGTTCGTTGTCCCTCCCTGGCCACCACTCACCTGCTTTCTGTCGCTGTGGATTGGCCTCTTAGGGCCATCTTTTGTAAACGGAGGTCGTTGGGTGTTTTGAGGAGATTTTATAGATTGATTGATTGATTTTAGAGAGCGAGTGCTCCACGCTCAGCACAGACTCTGCTTTCCCCTCCTTCTGTCCCCCCCTTAGCACGATGAGGGGCTCCATCCCAGGACCCTGAGATCATGAGCTGGGCTGGAGGCAGACGCTTCACCGACTGAGCCCCCCAGGCGCCCCTACCCGTGTGGGTTTTTATAATGAGCTTCTTTAGCTTGGCGTAGTGGGTTTTGTTTTTGTCCCTGCTTCTTTCTTTTTTTTTACCCCAGCATGGTATTTTTTTTTTAAAGATTTATTTACTTATTTATTTGACAGACAGAGATCACAAGCAGGCAGAGAGGCAGGCAGAGAGAGGGGAAGAGAAGCAGGCTCCCCGCTGAGCAGAGAGCCCGATGTGGGGCTCGATCCCAGAACCCCAGGATCATGACCCGAGCCAAAGGCAGAGGCTTTAACCCACTGAGCCACCCAAGCGCCCCCCATCATGGTATTTTTAAGGCTCACGCATCACCCACAGTATAGCACAGCTCAGAGCTTTGTTCCTTTTATGTCTGAATAGTATTTCATGGTATGGAGAGACCACAATTTGTTACCTATGGGTTAGTTTCTGTTTCTAGGTCTTTTCTTTAAAAAGTGAGGCAAATTTACATAACAGTGAAACCACTTAAAATGAGCGATTTAGGGGTATTAGGCAGCACTTCTGTCTAGTTTCAGAGCATTTCTGGTACCCGGAGAGGGGACCCCAGCCACGTTAGCAAGCACTCCCGGCACCAGTCCCAGCCCCGGCCCCCACTGCTCTGCTCTCCATCTCTCTGGGTTCTATCAGTGGTCTTACATACCCTCCATTCGTACCTTCCCCCTGCCTTTTTTTTTTTTTTAAGATTTTATTTATTTATTTGACAGAGATCACAAGCAGGCAGAGAGGCAGGCAGAGAGAGAGAGAGAGAGGAGGAAGCAGGCTCCCTGCTGAGCAGGGAGCCCGATGCGGGCCTCGATCCCAGGACCCTGGGATCATGACCTGAGCTGAAGGCAGAGGCTTAACCCACTGAGCCACCCAGGTGCCCTCCCCACCCCCTGCCTTTGTCTTGCTCTTTTTAGGCCACGAGGAACACGGGCAAGAGCATTGCCAACAAGAACATTGCCAACCCCACAGCCACGCTGTTGGCGAGTTGCATGATGCTCGACCACCTCAAGTAAGCAGCTTCTTGACACCCGGCTGCCGTCCCTGGCCAGGCCCTCGGAAGCAAGGGCCTAAGAGCTGCTCTCCCTCTCTAGGCTCCATTCCTATGCCACATCCATCCGTAAGGCCGTGTTGGCGTCCATGGACAACGAAAACGTGAGGCTCCTCTTCTCTCCTCCCCTGCCTTCCGCCTGAGCCCTGGCCCTGATGGGGGTTGAGCCGCTGTGCCCCCGGAGGGGCTGGAGGCAGGGGCCTGGCACTTGCCACTGCCCTCCTGCCGGCAGTTCAGCCCCCGTTCAGCCCCCGCAAGCTATGGGAGACCAAGGGCGGCCCCAGGCCGCCAGCAGGGTAGGGCTCAGGTGTCAGCGGGCCCCTGGCATGTGCACCAGCTTGCCTGTACCCCGCAGATGCATACCCCAGACATTGGGGGGCAGGGCACCACATCGGAGGCCATCCAGGACATCATCCGCCACATCCGCATCATCAATGGCCGTGCTGTGGACGCCTAGGCCGTCCCCCGGGACCGCCTCTGCGCACCCCCCTTCCCACTCCCAGCCCTTTCACCGGTTTGGTGGGCAGCCCCGGAATAAATCCGCTTCCGTCCCCGTTCTCGGCCCCGGCTGGTGTGCTCCTGCCACTCCAGGATGCCGACGTTTCCGTTCACACTTTATTAAGAAAAGAAATGCGCACGCGTCCCACTGGGGGCCCTCGGTGAGGGTTAGGGGCAGAGCGAGTTCCGAACCATGGGCCTGGCTCCAGCATCTCTCTGCCCTGCGGTGGGGCCGGGAGGAAGCTGATGCCCAGTGGGGGGCAGGGGGCAGATGGGGGGGGCAGGAGGTGTCCCGCTTTCCCTGAAGGCACTGGGAAGGGCTTGAGGGTGAGCCCGGCCCGCCTCAAGCCGCACATGGTGCCTGTGGGGCCTAGGGGTTGAGCCAAGGGTGCTGGAGGCAGTCAGCGGCGCTGGCCCGCTTCTCGGGGATGTACTCCATCATGGGCAGCAGGAAGGCGCTGAACTGCGTGGCCTGCTCCAGGGGCCACTCGTACTTCTCCATGAGCACCTCGTATAGGCCCCAGTGCTTGAGGTTGTGGATGTGCCGCAGCTGTCCTGGGGGCGAGTCCACGGGCAGCAGGTTAGGCTTTGCCAGGAAGGCCTCCGGCCCCGGATGCAGTCCTCCCTCTGCCCCGGGGCCTGTGCTCCCTGACCTGTCTCCTATAGCCAGGTGGACTGAGCCTGCTCGGCCCTACCTCTCCGGTTGAAGAACTCCCGGGAGTAGCGGCCTGAGAGGGCGAAGGCTGGGGGGATGTCTCCCAGGAGCTCCACAATGTGGGCGATGTGGTCTGTGGATAGAGAGGCGGCTGGGAGGCGGCTGGGTGGCCGGGAGGCCCGGAGGATGAGCCCAGGGCTGGCCTCCCCCTACCCTCATCACGACTGTAGTCTTCTCCAGAGTGAGGCTCGAATAGGTAGTCACCGGTGGCAAGCTCGAAGGCCTGGAAGAGGGAGAAGGTGAGGCTGCCAGCCGGTGGGCCGGCCCAAGGCTGGAGCAGCTGGGGCTTACCATGCACGCTGTGCTCCAGATGTCGGCCGGGGGCCCGTACTCTGCTCCGATCAGCACCTCCACCGCCCGGTACTGGCGAGTCTGGATGTCCTCGGTGAAGTGCTTGTGCTGGAGGCAAGGGGAGCCCTGGGGAGGAGCTGGGGCCACGGCTGGCCTGCCCCCACCGGCCCCCACCCTCTCCCACCGCCTCTGGGCCGTGTACCCAAGGAGCTCAGTGAGGTTCACTCTGAGCCTCAGGGTCCCGAGAGGGACCGGCCTCTTCCCAATGGTCCCGCCCTTTGCCATGGGTCCAGTTCTGCCGACTGGATGGGACAGATGCCGGTCTGGGCTCAGTCCCAGGTCTGCGTCACAAGGCAGACCCTGGGGTCAGTCGAATGGCACTGCAGGCGGCAGCGGGCTCCTCGGGAGGTGGCGTGAACCCCTGCCCTCACAGGAGGGTGCCCAGCTCTGCTCTCCAGGCCAGCTCATACCACCCAGCAGGCGTTGCCCAGGTCTGCGATCTTGATCTTGATCTTGTCTGCATTTTGGGGCTCTAGGGGGTTCACCAGGAGGTTCGAGGCACCAAATGGTGCTGGAGAAGGAAGAGAAGCGGGGAGAGACTGAGCTGGCCGGGCACCACCACCCTGCCTGCCCGCTGCCTGCCCCACCACGCACCGAGCCGGCCGCAGTCCCTACCCAACTTACTGCTGGGGGACAGGAGGCCCCCGGTCTCCCGCTGGTTGGAGGAGCCTGAGAGGATGGAGCACGAGGCAGGCGAGAAAAGCGAGCCCGAGAAGCCTGAGGTCTGGGAGCCTGGGCTGAGGCTGCGCTCTCCCCCCGCGGCAGGGGAGGAGGAGGTGGGGGACGGGCTGGCCCTGGCCCCTCCGGGGTGGCAGCCGGAAGAGGAGGTGGAGCCGCTGCCCCCCTCTAGCCTGGAGCCTGCATCTGCAGAGCGGGGCAGAGGCGCCCTGTGAGCTGATGGTCCGTGGCCTGCCGGCCCTGGGTTGGGGGACTGCTCTGGCCCTACGTGCGGTTCCCGCTCCGCCCCCCGCCCCCACCCGCCCCGCCGGCTCACCCTCAGACTGGGCTGCGGCCTCCAGGGCCTCCAGCCTCTGCAGGTCCCGCAGCCGCTCCTCCAGCAGCCGCTTCTGCTGTCTCCGTTTGCGCCGCATCTTCTTCCTCTTGTTTTTCGACAGCTTACCGGTCTGCCAGTAGAGCCAGGGTCACACTGGCCCCCCACCCCCGCGGGTCCCCTGAGCAGCCCAAGCCTCTGCCTGTGGCCTGCTTGCCTCACGGGGGCCCAGGCTTCGGGGCCCCAGAGCTACTCTGTTTGTTTTTAAAGATTTGGTTTATTTATGTATTTATTTGACAGAGACAGAGCAGGAACACAAGCAGGGAGGAGGAGAGGGAGAAGCAGGCTTCCCGCTGAGCAGGCAGCCTGACGTGGGGCTCAATCCCAGGCCCCGGGGGTCATGATCCGAGTGGAAGGCAGATGCTCAACAACTGAGCCCCCCAGGCCCCCCCCCAGGACTACTTGGGATGACCACACATGTTCACCCAACTCTAGCCCACCCCTTAGTGCCCTTCGTCTGCCTCCTATCTCCTTGCCCCTGCTCTGCTCCCCAAAGCTCAAGTTTGGGGAGGAGCCAAGGGACCTGCCTCTGGCTGGGTGCTGGCCTCTCCTGGGGGCAGCCTGGGCCCCTCCTGGCTGAGACACCGAGGCAGTCTTTGTACCGAGGCAGTGACAAGCCCAGCAGCCCCCAGCGGCAGTTCGGGGCCTGTGACCCACCCTGTGCATCACCTGCATCCCTGAGGGGGCAGGGAGGTAGGGAGGTGGCAGGACCAGAGAGGCTGAGGAGGGAGCTCTGAGATGGGGAGACAAGGCCCAGGGAAAGAGGGGCACCCCAACTTACCAAGACCTCCTGGGGGGCAGTGCTGACTGGGGGGGCAGGTGGGGTGTTGGGGGAGAGAAAGGAGCAGAGACTCAGGCAGGGGCAGAAGCCCACAGCCACCCCCCCCCCGCCCCATGCAGGCTGCTGCTACCTGTGGAACGGGATGGGGGCGGGGCCCCCGCCTGCTGCCACTCCGTGGCCTCCGTGGCCAGGCGCCTGATGTAGGCATCGCCCACGCACAGCAGGATGTTCTCGGGCTTGATGTCCGTGTGGATGATCTTGCACTTGGTGTGCAGGTAGTCCAGGCCGTGCAGCACCTGGGGAGAGCCCCTCTTGCACCTCAGCAGCCAGGCGAGTGGCCTCACACCCTGCCTCTGCAGAGCCCTCGGTGCTCACCTGCCTCACGATGCTCTTCACGCACGGCACGGGCAGGCCCTGGTAGTTGGACTTGATGATCCACTTGAGGAGCTGGTGGCCCAGGACCTCCAGCACCATGCACACATCTGGGGCCAGGAGTGAAGGGTGGCCGGCAGGTCCACAGCTGCGGCATGGGCCCCACCCACCCGAGGCTCTGGTGTCAGCACAGTGTCCCTGTCTCTCTCAGGTGTGCCCATTGGGATGGTGCCTCCTGTGCTCGTCTCTGAGAGAGGGCACTGCTACAGCCTGGTCATCCAGCCCCCGCTCCCCCCAGCCACATAAACACAAGCCCCCAAAGCAGCGGGCTTTTGTAGACTAGTGTCCCTGGGAGGCACAAACTCCCGTCGTGCAGATTGGGGGACAGATTCCCTAGCGGCCGGGACAGCAGGAGCTGGCGCTCTTGCTGCCGCAGGACCAGTTCATCGTTCGAAGGATACGGACTCCATTCACCCCTGAGATCCGGAAGTCATCGATGAGCTGGACAATGGTCTCTCTCTTGGGGTCACTGGGGTCACTGTCTCGGACCTGGAGCAAAGGGTCCCTGAATGGCTCCAAGCCGCCTGTCAGTGGCTGCTCCCTTTGGCACCCCTGGGGCGCCTCCTGCCCGCCTCTCCCCTTCCCTGGCCTGCTGCAGGTCCTCCGGGGCAGCGCCAGCTGGAGCCTGCCCCCGCGGGAGCTCCGCCCTGCCCGGGAGCCTGGAGCCGGGAGCGGGGAGGGAGGCGCCTCACACATTTCAGGAGCTTGATCTCATCCACCGCGGTCTCGGTGTAGTGCCCCGCGCTCTTCACCACTTTCAGGGCCACGAAGCGCTTGCGCCTGCGACACCAAGCCCTGTGTCGGCTGCCACCCTGGCAGGATCCGTGGGGCATCGTGGTGGCCCCAACCAAGCCCAGGGGCAGGCTCCCAGCGGGCCCTGGGGCCTGGGGGGGGGCGGAGGGGCCACTTACTGGATGTCCCAGCAGAGCCAGACTGTGGAGAAGTGGCCCCAGCCCAGCTTGCGCACCACGTGGTACCGCCCGTTGAACAGGTCCCCGATCTTCACGGGGTAGTAGCCGCCTGGGGAAGGGAGTCCAGACGGCAGGGTGGGCGGCGGCGCCTGCCTCGTTGAGGGGGGTGGCCTGGAAGAGGCCAGCCCTGCCGGCTCCCTGGCCCACGTGGGCCGGCCTCAGCACCCTCCTCCTCCCGGGCTGCCCTGTGTCCCGCGGCTTGCCACCCGAGG
Source organism: Taxidea taxus jeffersonii (assembly GCA_003697995.1). Lineage (NCBI taxonomy): Eukaryota > Metazoa > Chordata > Mammalia > Carnivora > Mustelidae > Taxidea > Taxidea taxus. Next base: position 32,610 of record ML100613.1, on the reverse strand, counting down.
CCAGGCCTCACCCTTGCAGTAGTCCTTGGGGTCCTCCTGCTCCTCGTCATCGGAGCCCAGCAGCCCCTGCAACATCCGCGGCGCCGGCGCGGGGGGGGCGAGTTCGGAGCCCGAGGACTCAGGCCCGCAGGAGGCCTGCGAGCTGCGGGTGGGGTGAGCGGGCAGCGAGCGGCCAAGGCGCCGAACCCCCCTACCACCCTCCGCCCCCGGGCGTCCAGGCCGAGCCCTACCTGCTGCTGCTGCCGCTGTCCCCGCCACCGCCGCCACCCGCGCTGGCGCTCATCCCGGCCGCGCGGCCCGCAGCTCCCGCGCCCCAGGCGGCTGCTCCTGTGGGGCCCGGCTGCGGCCCGCGCATTTATAGCCTCGGCCGCTGATCTCACCCGCCTTTATAAATAGCCTCCCAGCTGCTCGGCTGTGGGCAAGGTATGCGGCGGGGAGGAGGCGGTGCGGCCACCGTGGCCCGGGAGAACCTGGCCCCCAGGACCAGCCGCCTCCCAGCCGCCCCCCAGCCGCCCCCGCCCCGGGGCTGGCCTAGGGGGCCATGGGCCATGGTGGGGACAGGTACAACCCAGCCTCCACGCTCAGCCCCCGCACCAAGGGGGACCCCCCACGGTTCCTAGGGGGACACCCACTCGAGGATGTAGCAACTCAGTCCCTAGGCTAAGCCCCTGTGGCTCAGGGGTGGCAGAGGAGGCCCACCGAGTGAGGACGTGTCAGCAACCTGCTTCCCGGGCCTTGTCCCCACACTGCAGAGCTGGAGTCGGCTGAGGGGGGCAGTGGAAAACCTGGTCCTCAGGTCTAGCCCTCCCCGCCCCGCCCCACCTATGCCCTACAGCACCAGTGACACTTTTGGAAGAGTAGCTGGCTTCTTGCTTGGCCCTTATGGTAGCCTTTCCAGAGGTGACTCTTCCCATTCCCATGCGGACCCCATTCCCTGCCCCCTCTCAGTGGGGTTCCCACTTCTCCCATGGCTCGTTGACCCCTTAGACAGGCAGGAGCCCTCTTCTCCCTGAACTGGGGATTCTGGATGAATGAGTCAGGGACAGGAGCTGAAGGTGCCTGGACAGTGTCAAACCCTGGGAACCTGGCGGCTCAGGACCCTAGCGCTGACACCGTGCGGCCTCCCTTCCAGCTCCTCATGGGAGGCACAGGGCACCATGCACCGTGGCCCTGTCGTCAGGGGTCCTCCTCTAGCGGAGACCCAACAAGCCCACAGCTCTAACATGGGACCAGGAAGACTCGGCTCCCCAGAAAGGGGTGGGTGAGCTTCTGGGGTGGCGCAGGGCCTGGCTGGTGCAAGGCCTACAGCCTGATGGACCGGAGACCTCTTGGGCCACAGAGTGGCGGGGGTTGGGGAGAGGCAGGGAGGCCTTGGGCAGCTGAGGGTCCTCCCCAGAGCCTGTCGGCACTGGTGTGAGTCCCATGAAGGCTGAGGGGCACTTTTGCTCTTTAGAAAGATCATCTGGCTGTGACCAGGAGGGAACGAAGAGCACAGTGTGGAGCTTGGAGGCCAGCTGGGGACTGTCAGGGAGTCAGAAAGAAGCAGAGGGAGCTCGGCAGTGATTGTGGTTAACTCAAGGTAAGAGATGCTTGGTTCTGTCAGCCCTGGGCCAGGAAAGAACTGGTAGGGTGGGGTGGGCATACATGGAGGGAGGTTGGCCAGGTGAGGTAAGGGGAGGGGGAGAGCAAGGCCTGGGAGTGCCGGATGACAGATGACACCGCTTCCTCAGGCACAAGTCGTAGCCATGGGGCTGAGGGGAGGGTCGAGCAAGGGAGCGCTGCGACAGGGAAAGGCAGGGGCTGGGGACTGGGCTTTTTCTAAAAAGATGTATTTCTGTTTTATTTCCAGATGTGATTCTCCAGCAAGCAAATAAATACAGTGGGGGAGGTGGGGGGAAGAGGCGAGGGTTACTATAAATTAGAAAGTAGCCCGAAGGGGAATACGGGGCGAGGGGGGGGGTGGGGGGAGGCGGCAGGGAGACCCTTGGCGGTCGCCACCCCGTCCACTCTCCACCAGCCCCTCCTCAGTTGCTGGCTCCATCTGGGGGTCCTCAGGCACTGCGTGGGGGTTCCTGCTTGCTCCTGTCCGGGCTGCTGGGCTTCAGGTGTCCGTGGGGTTCGGTGCTCACAGGTCAGTCACCTTGTTCTCCACCAGGGCGGCTACCTGCTGCAGGCGGCAGGCCAGTTGCATCTTCTGAGCCACAGGGTCTTCCTCCAGGGCACCGATGATCTGTCCAGGGCACAGAAGGGCGCCCTGCCTGAGACCTCTGCCCTCAGCCTGTAGCCCAGGGCTGTGCAGCAGCCCTGGACCGTCTCAGCAGTGGCTTGGGGATCAGCTAGGGCCACCCCACCTCCCCAGGCATCTGGACCGAGGCCACGCCTCTTCCCCCACCTGCGCCCTTCCTCTCCTCCGCCCACGTGGGCCCAGACACCTCCTTCCATCCCCAGGGAGATTCCGGGCCTCCCTCTGGGCTCAGGGGGCATGCCCCTCCTCCTCCCGGCCCCTGGGCCTCACCTGGTCATAATACCTGTGGATGTGCTTGTACAGTTCCTGCAGAGCCTCCAGGCAGTGGGGCGCAGAGGTATAGTTCTGGGGACCGCACATGGAGGGATGAAGCTCCAGCCTGGACCTTAAAGCCCACCCCCATCCCTGCACGCACGGAAAGGCGGGGGGCTGTGCCCCCTGGGCCATGCCTTACCCCGGAGAGCTCAGCCAGCGTTGAGTTCATCTCCTGGTAGCTCGCGGCCGAGCTCCGGCGGATGTCGGAGTAGTACCTGGCGGCAGAGACCAGGTTAGGCGCGGGGTGAGGCGGGAAGCCCCGCCCCCCCAGCCCTGCCGCCCCAACACTTACCTCTCCCCCATCTGCTTGTAGCGAGGGATCTCCCGGGCATAGAGCAGTTTGTTCACTGGGGAATCCTGCTCCGGGTAGGAGTGGGCCTGAGTGGGGAGGTGGGGGGAGCTCCGGCCCTGTCCCCCTGAATGCCCCGCCAGTGCCCTGCCCGCCGCCGGCCACCCCAGCCCGGCTTTGGGCTGCGCTCGGAGAGTTCTGTGGCTTCCTCCCTGGCCCCTCCTCCTTGGTCCTCGGGCTGCCGATGCCAGCTCTGCGCTTACCCTGCCCACTTTATGCTCGGAGACGGTGCAGGAGTCGATGAAGGTCTGGGCGATGACGGCGAGGACGGCGTCCACGTTGTCCGACACCCGCACGTCAAAGATGAGCTGGGGGTTCTTCAGGGTGTTCACCCAGAACCGCAGCAGCAGGCTGGGGACACAGGCCCGCCGTGCGCGTCATCGGCCCCGGGGCCCACACCCGAGTCCCGCGGTGGGGCTGTCTGGCAAGTCCATGTCGAAAATGCAGGGCGGACGCCACCAAGCTTGGGCTCCTGGCCTGGCCCTGCGGCCGGCCCTTGCCCTCTGGGGCTCCGCCTCTCCTCCTTGTGGGCTGGTACCTGTTGGTCTTCCAGATGTGCAGGGTCTCCGGGTCCTCGATGCCGTGCTTGCCCGCCAGCTCATCCAGGAGGTCGAACAGGTACTTGATGGCGATGGGCACGGGCCTGTTCACGCTGAGGATGGCCTGGAAGGTGTCATCCACGAACTTCTGCAGTGTGCCCTGGAAGGCAGGTGGCGCGGTGTGGGAGGCCGGTGTGGGCCAGGGCCATGCTCCCCCAGGGACTCAGGCCACCCTGCAAGCTCTCAGGACCACGCCCTCCCCCCAGCTCAGTCCCAGCCCCCGCCCCTGGGAGCCCTCCTAGCCAGGGGGCTCCCCTGGGATGCAGCTCCCCAGCCACACCAACCTTCATGGACAGCAGGCGGGTGAGGTAGATCTCTGGAATCGCCTTGGCCCGTGCCCGCTCCCGGTCCCGCTCCCTCAGGCTGCTGCGCCGCGCCTTAGCTCCTTCTGGCTCCTCGGTGGCTTTCACCAGGTGCCAGAGGCGGACCCCACCCTCCTCACCATCCTCCAGCATGGGAACATCTGAGGGCCCAGAAGTCTGGCCTCAGTCCTTGGCCCCTGTCCCCTGTTCCACACCACTGGCTGGGGATGCCCATCCTGCTCACCTCGCCGGGTGAGGCAGGGTGGCGGGAGCCGGGGAAAGCAGGGGTGAAAGAGCTCAGCTCGACACCCCAGGGTCCCGGAGCTCCCCAACCGGGACGAGCTGCTGCCCTCGTCCGCCTCAGGTCCCTGGCCCAGCCTAGAGGTTGTGCTCGCCCCCTGGCAAGGTGTGGGGGACACCCAGGCAAGGTGGACGGCAGGACGGGGACTCCTGCCTGCCTGCTTCAAGCTCTGGGGCCATAACACTCACTCTCCCCCAAGGAGCAGCTCTGGGCCGGGCTCTGGGAGATGGCACGTCCGTTGTGCAGCTGGGGGATGAGCCCCACGGTGGCTCCGTCCTGGACCTGGCGGGAAGGGGAGCGGAGGCTGGGCTCCTTCCCTGGCTGATCCAGAGGCAGGGGCCGCCCCCAGCCCCTGGCCGCCTGGCACCTTGTAGTGCTGCAGGGTGTTCAGTCTCCTCCACTGCTTCTGGGTCACCGAGGTCACATCCTCATCGGACAGGGTCAGGTGGCCAGCAAGGCCCGAGCGCCACTCTGGGGGTGCCCAGGGAAGCCAGTGAGCCTCCAGCCTGTTCCCCGAGCCTGCACTGGTGGTGCATTCAGGGTGACAAGGCCCAAGCTCCCCCCTCCCCCCCCACCCCGCCCAGGGCAGTGCAGGGCTGAGCACCTGCGGGGGGGCGGGGGGGGTGGGGGGGAGACAGCCCCAGGCAGGGATGGGCGGGTAGGTTCTCTCACCGAGATCTAGGACATGCACTGAGGGCCTCTGGGAGAAGGGGGTGCCCTTGTAGACTTGGTCCAGCACCTTCTCTTTGACCTGGGTGATGGTGTCTGTGTCGAGCACCCGCGCGGGCACGCGTTGCATGGCGCTGCTCCCCGCTGCCCCGCCGGCCCCGGGGCCCACCAACACCATGAGCGTCAGGGGCCGGAAGTCCACGTCCTCCCGAAGCAGGCGGCTGTCGTTCAGGGTCCGTTTGGCCTTGCCCGTCACGGCGTCCACGGGGCCCTTGTCCACCTGGTACTGTATGGCCCGCAGGAGCAGGTACAGCGGCTCCCCGGCCACCTCCTGCAGCGGGCACGGCAGGGCAGGGAGGGGCGGTCGGCTGCTCGCACGGAGGATGAGGACGGCCGGCCCTGGCCTCACACCCAGCCCTCCCCGAGGGCTCACACCCCAGGGCCCCTGGGGGAAGGGGGGGGCCAGGTCAGAGAGGCCACAGGTGGCATCTGTGAAACGAGGCGAGGGGAGAAGGCGTCAGCCAGGCTGACCCTCACCTTCAGGAAGGTGTAGAGACAGATGGACAGCCAGTTGGTCAGCAGCTTTTCCACCATGGTCTCCGTCCTGGAGGGAGTGGGCCCCAGGTCAGAGAGGGGTGCTGCAGGGCCCCTGGGCTGGGCTGAGCTTTTCCATCTGTCAGCCCTTCGTGCCCCCTGTCCCTGGTACCTCCCTCCCACCTGCCCCACCCACCCCTGCTCGGTGGGGAGCCGGCCCCCCCCCACTTCCAGGGCGCATGGCCAGGCCAGCCAACCTGCGCAGCATGAGCTTGGGGTTCTTGTGCACGTAGTGGGCGGCCAGGTCACTGAGCAGTGTCCTCAGGATGTCGGTCAGGTACTCCAGCTTCCCGTGCAGCGCCAGGGACAGCAGGGAGGCCACGTGGCAGCGGTCCCGCTGGGAGAAGCCTGGCTGTTCCTCCAGGGTGCGGATGAGCTGTGGGGCAGGGGCGGTGGCACTCAGGGGTGCCCCCACGCAGCGCCCTGTCTTTGTGCCTGCCCAGCCCCACCACCTGGCCCTGCCTGCGCCCCTCCAGGCTCCCACCCGCTGGCACAGCCCTCACTGTGAGGAGGAAGAGCTTGCTGTTGAGCAGGTTGGAGAGCTGTGTGAGGCCCTGGCGCACGGGGACACGGCGGGCCTCTTCCCGGGGCCCCTCGAGGGCGGGCTGCAGTGGGCAGCTGCCATGCCCTGGGAAGAAGACGCGCTCGGCATAGGTGTGGTAGTCCAGGAAGGGTATCCCACTGGCCTCCAGGTCGCTGCTGAGGTCAGTCATCTCTGTCATCAGGTCTGTGGGCCAGGAACCAATGATGTGTGGGCTCAGGCCCGGGTGGGTCCTTTGTTCCCCTCCCTGCCGCCCTCTCCCCACCTGTGAACTCCTTGCGGCACTGGTCGCCCACGCCGATCTCCAGGTTCTCCAGCTGCACCAGAACCTTCTGATAGTCCCGCAGGGCCTGCTTGCTCTTGTGCCTGCAGCACCGGGACCAGGTGTTAGCCACAGACCCGAGCCGGCCGGGAGCCCAAGGCCACCAAGCCAGGGTGGCTGGTGGCCTGGAGGCCTGCCATGGGGCACCTCTCTGAAAGTGAGGAGGGCGGTGGGCACAGGCAGACGGGGAGGAGCCTCTCACCTGTACATGAGGCTGAGCAGCAGGACAGCGGCGATGAGCACCGCGGCGCCCAGGCCCAGGCCCACCTGGGCCTCTACAGGGAAGGCAGACAGGGCGGGCTCGGTCTCGTACTGGACGGGGCCCAGGGCCAGGCGCACGTTGCCCATCCGAACCTGGGGCAGGGGGCGGGCAGGGCTCCTGAGTCGGGGGGGGCTTTGGGGCCCTAGTGCCCAGCCACCTCTGCACCCGGAGGCCCCCCCTCACCACGAACTGCGGCAGGGTCCCCGAGCCGTTAGTGGGCTGCGGGGCCCGGGGTGGTGGCTCGCAGTACAGGTGGGTGAGCGTGAGCGTCTTCACCAGGCACTCGCCATCGCCGATGTGCACGCGCACTTCCTCCTTGCTGATGCCCAGGTTGAGGCCCTGGCCCTGGGACAGAGACCAGGGTCCTGAGCCCGGGCGCCCGGCCCCTGCTGGTGGTCCCCACGCAGAGGCGGCCCGCAGAAGCGCTCACCTCCACATCCAGGACGTTGCCCGGCTTGACACGGTAGGGGCGGGCGGGCTCCTCGCGGCTGAGGGGGGCCAGACGGGGGTTGGGCTGGTACAGGAAGTCCTGGCCCCCGCTGGCGTTGGCGAAGTCTATGCGCACATTGTCCAGGGCGAAGAAGACCCGCCGGGGGCGCGCCCCGTCTGGCACGGCGGGGCTGTGGCACACCAGGAGGCTGGACGAGTTGACGGAACAGGCCGTGGAGCACTGCGGGGCAGCGGGGCAGCGGGGCCCGGGACGAGGAGGGTGAGCTGGGCTTCCTCGCTCGCTCCCAGGGGGCAAAATGGCCCCTTATCTGCCCCCCCCAGCCCCCAGGCGCGACCAGCCCTGCTGCCTGCCGGTGGGGTGCTCACCTGCAGCAAGCCCCCCTCGAGCGGGATACAGGCCTGGGGGGCCGCGGCAGGGGCCCCGCAGCTCCTCCTCGGGCTCGGCTCCGGGGGCCGGGCTCCCCGCGCCTGCACCTCCTCCAGCCACACGGACAGCAGGGGCTGCTGTACCACGTCCAGGCCGATGCCCCTGACGCGGATCAGCCGCCCGCCCCTGCGCCGGGTCGTCGGGTCTAGTCAGCAGCCGCACGGGTGGCAGCCCGGCCCAGCCCCACCTCCCCGGGGAAGGGGCAGAGGCCGCCCGGAGCGCCAACCCGGTCCTCACCCCCGGAAGCTGACGCTCGGCTCGGCAGCCACGAGCTGGGGGTCGGCGGTGTACTGGAACGGGCTGCTGAGCAGCGCGCGCTGGGCACGGCCGAAGACCACGCGAACCACAGCTTCTCCCGGGCTGGCCCGGGACTTGGTGTGGCACACGATGGCCTCAGGACACACCGGCTCCTGGCTGCGGGGGCGGGGCGACGGCTCTGGCATCTTGAGCTCTAGCCCGGGCCTGGCTACCCCGCCAGAGACCCACGTTGCCTCCCTCAGTGAGGGCAGGGACCGTTAGGGCTCAGTGGCCGTTTCTCTTGGACTTTGACGGGGGCCTTAGGGAGCCCCGAACCCACTGCCCCCACGTACACAAGGGGGTAACGAGGCCCCCAGGGATACCCGCAGCTGACAGCCCCCAGCTTGGGACCGGGAGGAGGGACACTCACATGGGACAGGGCTGTTCACCCACGAAGACACTGATGTCGCCCCCCGTCTGGAGGCGCTGCCCGTGGATAGTGAGCTGGGTACCCCCTGCCTGGGGGCCCCACTGGGGACTCAGGCTCAGCAGGATGGGGTCCTGAGGGACAGAGCAGGCTGGGTGCCGGACACTTGCTCCCTTAGGCTCTGGTCCCCAAGGCACGGGGGCTTTCTCCCGTGGGCCACAGCTGACCACACCCTCCTCCCAGAAGCCTCGCAGCTCTCCTCTGTCCTGAGAAGGGCTTGTCTCTCCTCACTGTGTCTGCCCCGCAGGACAGCCTCCTCCTCTGCCATGGCTTACTCCTCCCAGGCCCCCCGGGCTCTAAATCCTGAGACCCAATCGCCAACTTGGGGTACGGCCGGACCCCGGATACGCGCTGCCCGGCCTCCCGCTGCTCCCACCTTGCACTTGCTGGCTTGGGCTAGTGCCTCGAGGTCCCGGTTCTCCCTCGGTCCCACCCGCCTGCCACACTGGCTGCTTCCACTGTCCCACTGGTGTCCCTGGACCGTCCTCCACTCGGTGGCGGGGATGGTCACTCAGATCACCTGCTTTTCCTTGTGGACACATGCCAGCTCTTCCAGCTACCCGGGGTCGACTTTGAAATCCTCACCCAGGTTTCCCTCCTCCCCCTCCCTCTTACTGACCTGGTAGGTGAAATGTTGGGTTGAGATGCCTGGTGGCCGGTTCTTAATGGCCACTTGGATGGGCCCTGTGGTGCCACCGGGGGCGGGAGCTGTCACACACACAATCCTGGGGAATAACGGAGGCCTGGGAACTGCTCAGGGCTCCCACGGACCAGGCCCGTCTTCAGCAGGAGCCGTGGGCCACCCGCCAGCCACCGCCCAGAACTTGCCCACACCTCCACCCGCTGCCCGCTCACCACCAACCCCTGCCTCCTTCCCCCGGCTCGACTTCCTCTGGTGCTTCTGACCCGGGCCCACATTTCTTGGCTGCAAGCTCCCCCTCTCTCTGGGTAGCCACTGTCTGAGGACTTCCCCGGGAGGGCGTCCCTCAGCCCCTGGCGGCTTGGATGGCTCACCGGGCAGAGGTGCGGTAGAGAGAGGGCTCCGGGCTGCAGGGGCGGCCAGCCACCTTCACGGCATCTTGTACCTCAGCAAAGTCCCGGCCCAGGTTGGAGCCCTGGATGGTGAGGGCCAAGCCACCCTCGGGGGGCCCGGTTAGGGGCTCGACCTGCAGCAGGGAAGGGTGAAGAGCAGGGAAGAGCCAGCCTGGGGCGGGGCCGACCTGCCCAGACGTGGGGGCCTGAGCAGGGCAGGGTGCGTCTGACCCAGGTGAGGTTAGTACAGGGGGAGGGGCGGGACCGATGGGGAGGGAGGAGGCTGGGGGCTCACTGTGTCAATGCTGGGAGTGGGGCACAGCAGCTCCACGGCCCCAGGGGGGCACAGAGGACCATAGCGACAGGCAGGCTGGCCGTGGCTGCACCACACGCAGCCCAGACTCCCATTGGCTGCCTGGCAGCGGCTGCAGTCAGGGTGGTCCACGGCGCAGTCGTACAGGGTCACTGAGGAAGGTCAGGCAGGGCGCTGAGGCACCACCCCTCTGTCCCCCACCTCGTCACCTGCCCCGGCCGCCCCCAAGCTCACCATGAAGAGTGTGGGCGTTGTCCAGCCGTTGGCCTTTGCCCCGGGTGACATAGATGGGCACCGGCAGCTCCAGCTGGGCCATGGAGGGGTGGAACTATGGGCAGAGGGTGGGGTCAGGCCGGGCCCAACTCCGGACAACTCTGACCCCTGTCTCCTCCAGGACACTCCTCCCAGAATGGGTGCCCTTGTTCAGTGCCCACGTCTCCCACCGGACTGCAAGCCTAGGGCAGAAGCTGGGGTGCCAGGTTCCTGCTGCACGCCCAGGGCCTGCACAGAGCCTGCCTTGTGCGGGACGACAAGATGCGGAAGGCAAAGAACAATCTGGGAGGCAACAGGTGTGGGGGCATGAGGGCTGCAAAGAGCAGCCAGGGGCAGGAGAGGCTGCTGGGCGGCCACACACCTGCTGGGCCTGGCAGTGGATGAGGCCCACGTCCCCCGCCATCTCCTCCAGAGAGGCCGGCAGCCTTCGAAGTTCTCCGGGCAGCTCCAGCCAGCAGTGGTAGGAGGCAGGCAGGCTCTGGGAGTGGACACTGTCAGGACCCTGGACGCGGTCAGCCCCCCCACCAGCCCTCCCCAGCTGCATCCCCCGCTCACTCCGAAATGCTGAAGGTTCCGCACACGCAGGGCCAAACGGCTCTCCCAACCCACAGGCACTAGGGGGAGACCGGCCAGGCCCTCCACCCGGGGACAAGCCCCTGGGCCACGCACCTGGACATCCACCTGGGGAGAGGAGACACTTTAGCCCTTCAGCAGGAGAGGGGGCTGGGCAGGGCACACATGGGGTGGGTGCGCGGCGGCAGCAGGGCGGGGCGGGGCCCACCCACCTCCTGGGCACTGTAGATGGTGCCCTCGCCCTCGGGGCAGTGCTCCCCGTACATGCAGCGGCTGCTCTGGGAGCACCAGTGGCAGCGCCAGAGGCTGCCCACACAAGCACGGCACCTGGAGGGGCAGGGGGCTGCTCAGGCCGGGCACCCTCCGGGCTTGCCACCCCTCCCCAGCCACCAGGCCCAGCACTCACGGGGCTGCCGCCTCCAAGACCTGGATGGCGCTGCAGTCGTAGAAGGAGAAGTTGGTGGTGGCCACGGCCACATCCTCAAACATCAGAGCCAGGGGCAAGGTGACGTGGTCTGGGAGGGGACGGTGGTGGCAGGGTGGGTCACGGGGCTCCTGCCCCTCCGGCTCCTGCCCCAGCCCCTGGTCCCCGACCCCAGGGGCCCCTCACCTGTGCCTGGAGGGTTAAGCGGCAGCTGGTCTTCGGGAGGGGTGATGCAGGCTACGTGGGGCCCTTCCACATGAGCCAAACTATCATAGTCCCCAAAGGCACAATGGAAGTATTCATCCATGGCCAGGATGGGCAGCCGGGGGACAGACAAGGTGACCTGGGACACACGTCAAGGAAAACAGAGCAGGCAGGGGCTCCTCGGTAGGGGGATGTGGTGGGTCTCAGCAAAGGAGAGGGAGCTCGGGCAGAGCGGGGTAGGAGCAGAGGCAGCGGGAGAGGAGGAAGACGACAGAGGCAGTTTGTGGGCAGCCCCCATAGGTGGGCAGTGGCGGGCAGCTCACCTGGCCCTGCTCCTGGCGGGGGCGGTGGGCTGGCAGCAAGCTCTGGACATGCGGGCAGTGGCCGTCCTCGTAGCTCCACAGCCACTGGTTGGCCTGGGCTGCCCGCCCACATTGGCCCTTGGGGGTACACCTGTAGGGCCAGGGCCCATTGGGTCAGCATGTGGGTCTCAGGCTCCCCTGGCAGTGGGTGGCGAGAGGGCCGGGAGGATGGCCCAGCTGGAGCACGTCACCCAGGTATGGGGGACAGAAAGGGACAGTGCACGTGAGGGATGGGCCAAGCAGATAGGGCCTCGTGGCCAAAGTGCAGGCTTTGGCCTTGACCGTGAGTAAGAGGGGGGCCGGTGCTGTGAAGGAGAGGGTTGCCATATGGGGTTCCTGGAGCAGAGGCCTGACCAGGGAGTGGGGCTGAGAAATGAGAAGACAGCAGCGCGGGCCGTGTGGGACAGGATGGAGGGATTCCGCGGTGGCCCCATACCTCCACCTCTGGAAGCAGAGCTGGCCTCCTGGCAGGCCTGGGGTTGCTTCCAGGGGCGCCCTCCCCGCACACACCACCTGTTGGCCCAAGTCCAGACCCGGGCCCTGCGCTCACCTGCCTTGGAGGACACACCAGCCGCACAGCGGGTCTCGGGCCTGCAGGCAGCTGGCACAGTCGGGTAACTGGGGGCAGGCAGCCACAGGCACCCGGTCCACCTGGATGGGCAGCGAGGGGCAGAGGTAGTAGGTGCTGGGCCTCAGGCCTCCTGTGCCCGCCCTCCCCACCCCCAGGGACAAGCCTCACCTGCTGGGCAGTCAGGACATAGAGGTGGTGGCCACTGCTGTCCACCAGCAGGTCTGGGCTGATGGCTGAGCCCAGAGGCCCCACTTGCTGGGAGTGGTACAGTTGGCCTTGGGAACCATTGAGAAAGACCTGGAGGGAGGACAAGGCCTGCTCTCAAGATTTGGGGTATGTGCCCTGCTCTTGGTTGGGGCTCCCGGGGAGCCTCCTGTGCCACAGGGCCAGCTCTCCTTCCTGCTACACCAGGGAGGCCAGGCTGGGCCACAGAGGGTGCGGCAGGCCCCTAGGCCTCCTGCATTGCTCCCCTCCCCCTCCCCCATTCGCCATCACCCAGCCACTCTGGGTAAGGACCTCAGTGCCAGGGACAGGAGGGCAGCTGCAGGGAGCTAAGCAGGGCCGGAGGAGGAAAGGCTTGGCCTCAGAGAGACTTCTGGGGCCGGACTGGCTCTGGGGACCAGGCACCGTTCACCCCCACCCTGTGGCATCCCCGCCCACCTTGACCATTGGCTCCCACCATCAGCTGGAGCCCGGGCAGCCCTCCTAAGTTCTGCAACTAGGAGCCCCAGTAGGTGGCACCCAGCCAGCCACCCATGTGCGGCATGGCCTTTCAACCGGCTGGCAGGACACAGCCCGAGAGGTCAAGGTACCGGGGGCTTCCCGGAGCCGCGGCAGGGCCGGGCCACACCCGGTCAAAGAAGCAAGGGTGGGCTCTGCCCAGCAGCCTAGAGGCCTTGGTGTTGGGGTCTGGGACCAGAGCAGGTCCCTCACCTTACCTTATGCAGTTGACCCTGGGTGTCCCCCAGGAAAGCAATCGTGTGCCCATCTGTCTGGAGGCCTGCCACGGCGCTGATGGGCTGCTCGAGCTGCAGCACAGGCTTAGCCTCCAGGGGCTGGCGGCCAGCGATGGGGCTGGGGGTGTGCTCATCGCCGCAGGGGTATGACTCCGGGGAGTCCTGGATGGGCAGGGAGGGGAGGATCAGTCCCGTCAAGAGGCTGGAGGCAGGAGGTACCTTCCCCGGGGCACAGAGCAGGTCCAGGCCGGAGGGTAGGGCCGGGGAGTCTTGCGGGGGGGCAGGGCAGATTGGTCAGGGTCTCAGCCTCACAGCAGGGCAAGCGGACGCTCCAGAGGCAGAAAGACTAAAAGAGGCGGGCCAAGAGCCGCTAAGAGCCGGCTCCTCCTTGACATCCTGTGACCAGGATTGTCACCCAACAGTGCTCAGCCCCCCACAGCCTGGACTACCAGGTAGCAGTCCCTTCCTCGGGGCCGAGACACAGTGCCGAGGGATGGGGACAGAGAGGCAGGCCAGGCCGGACGAGGCCAAGAGAGACAGCAGGAGCCCAGCCGAGGGCGAGCGGGGCCACTCACGGCGGGCAGGGTGACGCAGCGGGACGTGACCCCGTACTCCACGGCGGCCTCCTCCAGGCCGCTGGGGCCGCGGCCGCCCGCCGTGTAGCACAGGCGCCGCGCGCGCTCCATGCTGCGGTCCAGCTCGGCCAGCGGGAAGGCACAGAGCGCCGGCCGGGCCCCGCCGGGGCCTGCGGCGAAGGCCGCCAGCAGCGCGCTGGGCGTGAGGGAGGCGGCCTGGATGAGGCCCTGGCCCCGGCAGGCGAGGGGCACCTCCACGTAGGAGTAGAGGTTGGCGTCCCCCAGGCAGACGCGCGCCACGTACGAGCGGTACTCGGCCTGCGCCCGGGCCCCGCGGCGGCGGAAGACGAAGTAGGCCGAGCGGGCGCTGGCGAAGGCCGCCACGTAGCTGTTGTTGTAGTCGGAGAAGTCGCCCACCACGAGGCGGCCCAGGCCCTCGCTGGAGAAGGGCTGCGGCCCGGCCAGCTGGCGCACGGTCAAGGGCGGCACCCCGCCCGACAGCTTGCCCGCCAGGCCCCTGGCCACCAGCAGGAGGTCCCGGCCCGGCGCGGGCACCACCAGGCCCACCGTGGCGACGCCCGGGGCGTTGGCGGCCACGAACTGCCCGTCGCCGGGGTCCTCGGCCTGGTACAGCACCCGCGCCACGTCCTCGAGGCCGCGCTTCTCGCACACGCCCTGGCGCGCCTGCCCGCAGGCCACCAGCTCCTGCGCGCGGCCGCTCACCAGCTGCAGCTGGTTGGTGTTGTCCGTGAGCCGGGCCTGCGGGCAGTCGGCCGGGTCGCGGAACGGCACGCAGTCGGGGCTGTCGAAGACCGGCCCGGTGACGGCCACCGCCTGGAGCCGCAGCTCGGGGCTGAGCTGGAAGAGGCGGTTCACGGCGCCCACGTAGAGCGTGCCGAGGCCGGGGGCCAGCGCCAGGTGGTTGAGGGTGGTGTTGGGGGCTGAGAAGCGGTGGGGCCGAGTCGGGGCGGGCAGCGGCAGGCACAGCAGAAGCACCCGCAGCAGGCGGGGCCCCAGGGGACACCAGGGAGTCATGGCGTATGCGCACCTGCGGGGGAGAGCAGAGCCGAGGGGAGACGGGGTGGAGAGAGCACGCTGGAGGGAGGGAAAGATCCAGAGGACCAACAGATCCGATGGGAAGGGAGAGGACAGAGAAAGAGACAGAGGGAGACAGAAAAGGAGCAGAGAGAGAGAGAGTCCAAGGGATGGGGGGGGGCACACGGGTGCCCAGGGAAAGAATTGCTTCCATCTCCTTTTTACCTGTCTAGACTGTTGGAGGGGACAGATCCTGAAGAGCCATGGGAACACGAACAGAAAGACTCCGAGGGACAGAAGGGCAGTGCCAGAGACAGGAAAGGGCAGGAGAGGAAGACAGCACAGGGGAGAAGCAGGAGGCTCTGATGGGCGGAGACATGGGGAGACAGAGGGGTGGGCAGCCCCCAGGCGAGGGGGAAGGGGGGACAAAGACAAGGACGAGGACAACCATGAAGAGGCGCAAGGCCACCGTGCAAGGGGAAGAGGGGGGATACCCATAGCACAAGGGACGTGAAGAGCAGGGAGAAAAAACTCGCCCTGGGCAGGCAGGGCCAGCTGTAAAGAGGGACCGCTGCCACAGGGGAGAATGAGTGCCGGGAAGGGAGAGAGAGCCAGGGAGAAACTGAGGCAGCCAGAGAACTGTAGGCTAGAGGGCTGGGAGGTGGTCAGAGCAGGGACTGGGGGAGACCCAAGGGCCAGGAGGCGGGGGGGCTAGGGGAGGCGGGGGGGGGGCCACGGAAAAGCAACACAAGGTGCAGGGCCCCAGCCCCTGGGGGTGCTGATGGGGTGGCAGGAGAGAAAAGAGAGGGGGAAGCCTGACTGAGGAGAGGGCGGCCAGAGGGAGGGAGCAAGGCATGGGCACCCCCGCCTCCCCACATGGAGCCGTTCAGAGCTCAGACTAAAGGTGTCTGCTGAGGACCAGGTGGGGTCCCCAAGCCTGAGAAGGCTTGAGCAGGACTCCTGTGGGCCACCTCCCAACCAGGAGCCATTAGCAGCGGCCCCTGCTCGGCACCCTTGGGCCCCAGCTGGCTGCCGAGGTGACTAGACACAGAAAGACACCCCGCACCGGGCAGGGCCCCTGGGTACAGGACCACAGAGAAGGGGACAGAAGCCAGGCCCTCAGTAGAGCTTAGGGTCCTGCCCAGCCGGGCATGTGGGCATGTGCCAGCCAGGGGCAGGCCCGCTGTCACTCAGTGCCCCGCAGCTTGGCAGGCGTGCCAGCTGGAGGCAGAGCCCCGACGGAGGCCCCGACGGAGGCCCCAAGGCCCCTTATCTTGGGAACACAGACAGGAAGGTGAGGCCCAGCTTGGGGACGGGGGCATTTCCTCTCAACCCGGGAGATCGGCGGCAGCGTTTGCGGGTTGTGGCTGAGGGGGTAGAGGTACACAGCACCAGGGGCCCCAGGCTCCCTGGGACTGCCTGGTCGGCCTGGCCCCTCCCGGGGGCGTCTCTGCAGACAGGGGCCCCGGGCACTTACCGCCTCGGAGGGGAGCAACGGCGGGGTCTCCTGGGCGGTGTGGCCCCAAGGGAGGCGCTTCTCCGTTCAGCGGGCCCAGGGCACTGGTGATGGGCACAGGACGGCTGTGGGGGGCACGGTCCGGAGCGGGAGGGAGACTGCTGAGGCTTGGCCCCGGGAGGGGGGGGAGGCCGGGGGGCCGAGGGCCGGGTGGCTGGGCTCCCCTACAGCTGGCAGCTTTGTCCGTGGTGGCTGAGCCCAGGCAGCCCTGCCTCCACCCCGACAATGTCCTCTCTGTCCACAGGCCCGGGCCAGGACTCACTATCTGGTGCTCTTACCCCCACCAGGGCTCTTCTGGCCAGGGGGCTCTTTGCCTCTCCCCACCCCCAGAGAGACACCCCCTGGGACCTGGGGACAAAGGACACGGTTTCTTCCAGCCAGAAAAATGAGACCCACACAGCCAGGCCCACCCCACTCCCACCCTGTGCCAGCCAGCGGGCTGCTCTCTGTGTCCCTCCCTCCCCCCATCCCTGTGAAGGGCACAGGGTAGGCCACTGAGCCCCCCCTCCCCGGGAAGGTCAAGATGCTGAGCCCCTGCAACGCCAGCCTCAGCCTCGGTAGCCTTGGTGCCTGGTTGAAGTGCCAGTCCTGGCCCTCAATGCCTGCCTTTGTCCAGGCTGGGGGCAGGGAGGTGCTGACAAAGGCAGCCCGTCCAGGAGACCTTCTTCCCCCATCCCACATCCTTGGCCTGGAATACGCCTGGCCGCAGAGCAAGCGACCTGTCTCCATCCAGTCCCGCCCCAGGGGACTTGGAAAGCCGTGCCAGGTACGGCCCTGCAGAGGGTGCTGCCAGAGGAGGCACTGGCCGGGGTGGGGGCGTGGCCCCCCCGGAACCCTGCGCTTGGCTCAGGCGTGGCAACTGGCTGCCCACTGTTCCCTTCCCCTCCCCCCGGGGAAACACCATCCCAGGATGGGCCTCAGGCTCCCCTCCCCGCCTGGGGTGCTGAAGGGGGTGGGGAAGGGAGTGGCGAGTGGCAGCTGGCTGTCCTGCCCACCCCCCAGGGCACCATCTGCACACGATGCAGGCAGAGCTGGGGGCCCTGGTCTGGGGTGCTGGGGCAGGTGCACTCGGGTTGGGGTCCCCGCTTTCTCCATGGTGCATGGCGGTAGCGGGCTCCAGTAGCAGGCTCTGGGCTCCAGGGCGAGGTGGGGGCAGCCATGGGGCTCACTGCCACCTGGCCAGGCCGGTCGGGTGGCAGTGGGGGTGGGGAGCCAGGCGGGCCTCCTCCCTACCCTGGGCCCGGCCCCTGGCCCCCAGCCCCACCAACTTTCCCAGTTGGGGTTAGAAGCCTGGGGTTCCTCCCTCCCACCTCCGGGGCCACAGCCTCAGGGGGGATCATGTCCCTAAGGCATCAGGAGCTGGGGTCTTGGGGCTTGGACTGGTGCCTGAGGGCCGTTGCCCTGTCGGGCAAGTGGGCTCTGCAGACCCTGGGCTTCTCCCAGGTCCCAGCACGCCCCGAGGCGGCGCCCCACGATCCAGCGGCCCTTGCACCCCGCACCCTCGCCGGCCCCAGCTCCTGCCTACCTGGGTGGGCCGCTGGCAGGGGCTGAAGAGCAGCTGGCAGTGCCAGAAGTGTGTCCCCGCAGAGCCCCGGCCTCCGTCCCCCAATGCAATCGCGCCCAACCCGACTTATCCTGGCGGGGCGGCCGGGCTGCCCAGCCCCTCCCTGCCTGCCCATTTGCCGGACGGTGCAGGGCAGGGAGCTGCTGCCCTCTGCCGGCCATGGTGGGCACGGCGCAGGGCCGGCCACGCGCACCTGGCTGGGGCAGGTGAGAGCGGGGCCGCGCCCCCCCCCCCCCCCCCCCCCCCCCCGGGTGGCAGGGCGCTCCGTAGCCTTCCACTAAGTGCCTTGCGGTGGCAAAGAGATGCAGCCCATCGACACCTGATCCAAGAGTCTCCGGGGCCTCAGGGGCAGAACTGCTTGCCAACAGATGAGGTTCCATGGCCAGAAGAGCCCACCTCTGGAGGGAGGACACAGTGGGGCCCCAAGGAGGGGAGGCTCACAGAGGAAGTGAGATTTAAGCTGATCTTGAACCACACAGTTCTGCTCCTCCTGATGTCTTCCTGACAACCAGGGCTGGTCTAAGTGTTCTGTGTACGTGAGCTCATTCACTCCTTCTGATGACCCCGGAGGGGGTACAGTTATTTCCTCCAGTTCACAGGTGGGGAAACTGAGGCACAGGAGGTTGGGGGAAACCTGCGTGAAGTTGCACAGCCTATTAGTGGCCAGGCTAAGAGTCAACTGCAGGGCCCCTGCACTTAAGCATCAGGTGGTGTGGCCCTGAACCATGAACCAAGGCAGGCACTGGGCAGGAGAGGAGAGGACTTGCAGGTGATGGGCCCACTGGTGTGTTCCCTCGCCTGGAACACAGGCTTGGTCGAGGTGGGTGTGGAGGTGAGCAAATGAGGGAGAACCTGGACTTATGTCACCATGACCTTGTAAATAACTTTGAGTTTAGACAAGTGTAAGCTGGTAGCCCTGGGTGGAGGCGGCCGAATCCTGGAGACCTAGTGTGGGGTGGGGCGGAGGCAGTGGGGGCAGGGGTGGGTGGTGCAGGGAAGGACAGGAAGACTGAGGGGTCCATAAGGCAAGAGGAGATGGCCAACGGAGTTGTTGGGTTCTTAGCATAGAAAGCACAGCCCAGGGTGACTGGAGCACTGGGACGAGTGTGGGTCGCTGGAGAGGACCTGGAGGGGAGACCAAGGGTGTCTGGGGAGGTGAATGACCCAGATCCTGAAGACCCAGGAAATGTGGACATAGATGGGACTGCCTCCATCCATGCACCCTCCAAGGGGCCAGGAAGGGGCCCGGGAGGAATCTAGAAGCGCCAGGAGGGACAGGCTGTTGAGGAGGGCCGCCTGGGGGAGGGGGGGGTAGGACAATAGGTCTGGACAATAGGACCGGAAGGACTGTTCCTCAGCAACCCCCGAGGCAGCTGATCCTCTCTCCCCCACCCTATCTGCCCATCCACCTCTACACCTGACACACGTGTGTCCCTGGTGACCTTAGGAAAGACACACATCTTCAAGCTCAGCAGGGAGAACATTTTCCTACCCCACAGACCTCGCATTTGTCAGGGTC
>ML100613.1:0-11698 GCA_003697995.1 Taxidea taxus jeffersonii | reverse complement strand
GCCATTCCCCCATCCCCCTGCCCTTCTGTAACCCTCAGTGTGTTTCCTGGAGTCCAGAGTCTTTCATACTTCATCTCTGTCTCTGATTTCTTCCCATTCAGTTTTTCCTGCCTTTCCCTGTGGTCCTCCACTCTATTCCTTATGTTCCATATATGAGTGAAACTGTATGATAATTGACTTTCTCTGCTTGACTTATTTCACTCAGCATAATCTCCTCCAGTCCCGTCCATGTTGATACAAAAGTTGGGTATTCATCCTTTCTGATGGAGGCATATTACTCCATAGCGTATATGGACCATATCTTCTTTATACATTCATCTGTTGAAGGGCATCTTGGTTCTTTCCACAGTTAGGCTATTGTGGACCTTGTTGCTATGAACATTGGGGTACAAATAGTCCTTCTTTTCACTATATCTATCTTTGGGGTAAATACCTGTTAGCGCAATTGCCGGGTCATAGGGAAGCTCTATTTGTAATTTCTTAAGGAATCTCCACACTGTTTTCCATAGTGGCTGCACCAGCTTGCATTCCCACCAACAGTGCAGGAGCATTCCCCTTTCTCCACATCCTTACCAACAACACTTGTTACTTCCTGTCTTGTTCATTTTAGTGTAAGGTGGTATCTCACTGTGGCTTTCATTTGTATTTCCCTGATGCCCAGTGATGCTGACCATTTTTTCATGTGTCTGTTGGCCATTTGTACATCTTCCTTGGAGAAGTGTCTGTTCATGTCTTCTGCCCATTTATTGACTGGATTATTTGCTTTTTTGGGTGTTCGGTTTGAGAAGTTCTTTATAGATCTTGGATACTAGCTCTTTATCCACAATGTCATTTGCAAACATCTTCTCCCATTCCATGGGTTGCCTCAGTTTTTTGTTGACTGTTTCCTTTGCTGTGCAGAAGCTTTTTATCTTGAAGTTTTGGAAGTTCATTTTGCTTTTGTTTCCCTTGCCTTTAGAGACATATCTTGAAAGAAGTTGCTATGGCCGATGTTGAAGAGGTTACTGCCTATGTTCTCCTCTAGGATTCTGATGGATTCCTGCCTCACGTTGAGGTCTTTCATCCATTTTGAGTTTATCTTTGTGTATAGTTACTCTCAATGTGAATAGGCCAAATGTTCCCATCAAAAGGCAGAGGGTTGCAGATTGAATAAAGAAGCAGGACCCATCCATATGCTGTCTATAAGAGACTCATTTTGAACCTAAAGTCACCTCGAGATTGAAAGTGAGGGGATGGAGAACCATTTATCATATCAATGGACCTCAAAAGAAAGCTGGGGTGGCACCTCTCATATCAGACAAATTAGATTTTATTTTTTAAAATATTTTTATTTTATTATTTGTTTGACAGACAGAGATCACAAGCAGGCAGAGTGGCAGGCAGAGAGAGAGGAAGGTAAGCAGTTCCCCCGCTGAGCAGAGAGCCTGATGCGGGGCTCGATCCCAGGACCCTGGGATCATGACCTGAACCGAAGGCAGAGGCTTTAACCCACTGAGTTGCCCAGGCGCCCTGACAAATTAGATTTTAAACCAAAGATTGTAGTAAGAGATGCAGAGGGACACTATATCATACTTAAAGAGTCTATTCAACAAGAAAATCTAACAATTGTAAATATCTATGCTCCCAACAAGGGAGCAGCCAACTACATAAACCAACTATTAACCAAAATAAAGAATCATATTGATAAAGAACATTAATAGTATAGAAAGATCATCTAAGCAGAAGATCAACAAAGAAACAAGAGCTTTGAAGGACACATTGAACCAGATGGACTTTGTAGATAAAAACAAAACATTCCATCCTGAAACAACAGTATACTCATTCTTCTTGAGGATACATGGAATCTTCTCCAGAATAGACCACATACTGGGTCACAAATCAGGGCTCAACCGATACCAAAAGATTGAGATTATTCCCTGCATATTCTCAGACCACAATGCATTGAAACTGGAGCTCAACGACAAGGGAAAGTTTGGAAGGAATGTGAACACTTGGAAGTTAAAAAGCATCCTGCTAAAGAATGAATGGGTCAACCAGGAAATTAAAGAGGAACTTAAAGAGTTCACACAAACCTATGAAAATGAAAACACAGCCATTCAGAACTTATGGGATACTGCAAAATTGGTCCTTATAGGGAAGTACATAGCCATTCGAGCCTCTCTCAAAAAATCAGAAAAATCCCAAATGCACAAGCTAACCTTACACCTAAAGGATCTGGAGAAAGAACAGCAAAAAAGCCTAACCCAAGAAGGAGAGGATAAATAATAAAGGTTAGAGTAGAATCAATGAAATAGAAACTAGAAGAACAGTAGAACAGATCAACGAAACTAGAAGCTGGTTCTTTGGAAGAATTAATAAGACCAATAAACTCATGGTCAGACTTATCCAAAAGAAAAGAGAAATGACCCAAGTTAATAAAATCATGAATGAAAGGGGAGAAAATCATGACCAATATCAAGGAAATAGCAGCAATTATTAGAACTTATTACCAACAGCTATATGCCAACAAACCAGGCAATCTGGAAGAAATGGATGCATTCCTGGAAACTTATAAACTACCAAGACTGAAACAGGAAGAAATAGACAATCTGAACAGACCAATAGCTAGCAAGGAAATTGAAGCAGTGATCAAAAACCTCCCAAAAGGAGGAATCCAGGACCAGACGGCTTCCCAGGAGAATTCTACCAAACATTTAAAGAAGAAATCATACTTATTCTACTGAAGCTATTCCAAAAAATAGAAGTGGAAGGAAAGCTTCCAAACTCACTCCATGAGGCCAGCATTACCCTGATCCCAAAACCAGACAAAGACCCCACAAAAAAGGAGAATTACAGACCAATATCCTTGATGAACTTAGCTAGAGTTTCTTTTTTTCACTTTGCTTTCCTGGATAGTGCAACACTGAATGAAAACAAAGGGAGGGGAGCCTGGTTGGCTCAGTGGGTTAAATGTCTGCTTTCAGCTCAGATCACAATCCCAGGGGTCCTGAGCTTGAGTCCTGCACTGGAGGGAGACCTGCTCAGTGGCGAGTCTGCTTCTTCCTCTCCCCCTGCCCCTTCCCCCATCTCATGTGTGCTCTCCTCTCTATCAAATAAATACAGAAATAAATAATCTTCAAAAAAAGCAAAGGTGGGGCACCTGGGAGGCTCAGTTAAGCCTCTGTCTTCGGCTCAGGTCATGATCCCAAAGTCCTGGAATCGAGCCCCGCATCGAGCCCCTGCTGCGCAGAGAGCCTGTTTCCCGCTCTCTCTGCCTGCTGCTCTGCCTACTTGTGATCTCTCTCTTAAATAAATAAATAAAATCTTAAAAAAAAGAAAGGGAATCTTCTCAATGTTTAACCATTAAGTACAGTGTTTGGCGGGGGCGGTGTTTGGTAGATACCTTTATGAGAGTAAGGACTTTCCCTGTCAGTCCCAGTTTGGTATGTGTTGGACCCTTATCAAATGCATTTTCCCAGGGCACTGAGATGGTGACAGGAATTTCTTCCTTTCATCCATTAATATGGCAAATTACATTAATTGATTTTCTAATGTTAAACCACCTTTGCATTTTCTGGGCTAAACTTATCTTTGTCATGGTGTATTTTTTCCATATATAGTTCTGGATTGGCTTTCTTTCTTTCTTTCTCCCTCCTCCCTCCTCTCCGTCTTTCCTTTCCTTTCCTTCCTTCCTTCCTTCCTTCCCTCCCTCCTTTCTTTCTCCCCCCATCCCCTTTTCTTTCTGCCTTGTATTACCCTTGCTGAGTTTTGGTATAGAGACATTATAAAATGTGTTGGGAGAGTGTTTTTTTCTTCTTTTTCTGTTCCTTGGAACAATTTATCTGACAGAGGGGTTATTTCTTGAAGATCTGATAGAGTTCATCTACAGACTTTGGTTTTGCAGTCTCTTGCCCCTCTATCCATACATTTTAAGCTACTGATCCAATTTCTTTAATAATTATAGGACTGTGCAGGTTTTAAAATTTTTCTTGAGTCAATTTTTTTTGTGGTAAGAAATTCATCACATAAAATTTCCCATCCTGACCATTTTCAGTGTACAGTTCAGTAGTGTTAAGTATGCTTATACTGTTATGAAACAGATCTCCAGAACTTTCATTTTGCAAACCTGACACTCTATACCCATCAAACAACTCTCCTTTGGGCCCTCCCTCAAGCCCTTGGCACCTATCATTTTTTTCTCATTTCTATGAATTTGACTACTTTAGATACCTCAAAGAAGTGGAGTCATACAGTACTTGCCATTTGTGACTGGCTTCTTTTACTTGGCACAATGTCCTCGGGGTTCTTCCATGTCTTTGGGGCATATGGCAGGATTCCCTTCCTTTTTCAGAAAGAATAACATTCCGTTGTGTGTATAGACCACATTTTGTTGTACCATTCATCAATTAATGGATGCTCAGGTTGGCTCTTGGGAATATTGCTGCCATGAACTTGGATATATAAGTGTTTCTGCTTTCAACTTACACATTCAATGTCATCCCAATCAAAATACCATCAACATGTTTCACAGAGCTGAAACAATCCTAAAATTTGTATGGTACTAGAAAAGGCCCTAAATAGCCAAAGGGAACGTTGAAAACAAAACAAAACAAAACAAAAAACCGAAGCTGGAGGCATCGCATGCCAGATTTCAAGCTCTATTACAAAGCTGTAAATCATCAAGACAGTATGGTACTGACACAAAAACAGACACATAGATCAATGGAACAGAATAGAGAGCCCAGAAATGGACCCTCAACTCTATGGCCAAATAATCTTTGACAAAGCAGGAAAGAATGTCCAATGGAAAAGGACAGTCTCTTCAACAAATGCTGCTGGGAAAATTGGACAGCCACATGCAGAAGAATGAAACTGGATCATTTTCTTATACCACACACAGAAACAAACCCAACTAGGTGAAAAGACCTAAATGTGATACAGGAATCCATCAAAATTCTACAGGAGAACACCGGCAGTGAGGTCTTTGACCTTGGCCCCAGCAACTTCTGCCTAGCCTTGTCTTCAAAGGCAAGGGAAACAAAGGCAAAAAGGAACTTCTGGGACTTCAAGATAAAAACTTTTGCTCAACAAAGAAAGCAGTTGATAAAACAAAAAAGACAACAGACAGAATAGGAGAAGATATTTGCGAATGTCTTATCAGTTAAAGAGCTAGTATCCAAAATCTATAAAGAACTTAACAAACTCAACACCCAAAGAACAAATAATCCAATCAAGAAATGGGCAGAAGACAGGCACAGACACTTCTCTAAAGAAGACATCCAGATGACCAACAGACACATGAAAAAATGCTCCACATCACTCAGCATCAGGGAAATACAAATCAAAACCACAGTGAGTACCACCTCACACCAGTGAGATGGCTAAAATTAACAAGCCAGGAAACGACAGATGTTGGTGAGGATGCAGAGAAAGGGGAACCCTCCTACACTATTGGTGGGAATGCAAGCTGGTGCAGTCACTCTGGAAAACAGCATGGAGGTTCCTCAAAAAGTTGAAAATAGAGCTACCCTATGACCCAGCAATCGCACTACTGGGTATTTACCCTAAAAATACAAATGTAGTGATGTGAAGGGGCAGGTGCACCCGAGTGTTCATAGCAGCAATGTCCACAAGAGCCAAACTCTGGGAAGAGCCCAGATGCCCTTCAACAGATGAATGGATAAAGAAGATGTGATACTCAGCCATCAAGAAATGAAATCTTGGGACGCCTGGGTGGCTCAGTTGGTTAAGCGGCTGCCTTCGGCTCAGGTTATGATCCTGGCGTCCTGGGATCGAGTCCCACATCGAGCTCCTTGCTCGGCAGGGAGCCTGCTTCTCCCTCTGCCTCTGCCTGCCACTCTGTCTGCCTGTGCTCGCTCTCTCTCTCTCTAACAAATAAATAAATAAAATCTTAAAAAAAAAAGAAATGAAATCTTGCCATTGGCAACAACGTGGTTGGAACTAGAAGGTGTTATGCTAAGGGAAATAAGTTAATCAGAGAAATACAATGATCATATGATCTCCCTCACATGTGGAATTCAAGAAACAAGACAGAGGATCATGAGGGAAGGGAGGGGAAAATAAAATAAGATGAAATCAGAGAGGGAGAAAAACCATAAGAGACATTTTTTGGGTAAGATTTTATTTGTCAGAGAGAGAGAACACAAGCAGGGGGAATGGCAGGCAGAGGGAGAGGGGGAAGCAGGCTCCCCACTGAGCAATGACTTCAATGCGGTGCTGCCTCCTAGGACCCTGGGATCATGACTTGAGCTGAAAGCAGACATTTAACTGAGGGAACCACCCAGGCATGCCCCATAAGAGACTCTGAACCCTAGGAAGCAAACTGAGGGTTGCTGGAGGGGAGGTGGGTAGGGGGAGTGACAACTGGGTGATGGGCATTAAGGAGGGCAGTTGATGAAATGAGCACTGGTGCTATACACAATGAATGAATCACTGAATTCTAGCCCTGAAACTAATAATACACTATATGTTAATTAATTGAATTTAAATAAAAATCTAAAAAACCAAATCTCTCTGCTTTCAGTTCTTTTGGATAAATATACCTCCATAAGTAGGATTGCTGGATCAGATGGTAGTTCTATTTTAAATCTTTTCAGGAACCTCCATACTGTTTCTTACCATTTTTTATCATTCCCAACACTGCCCAAGTTTCCAACTTCTTTACATCCTTGCCAACACCTGATATTTTCTGTGTGTGTGTGTGTGTGTGTTAAGATTTATTTATTTGAGAGCGAGCGAGCATGCATGTGGCAGAGAGAGAGAGAATCCTCAAGCAGACTCCCTCACGACTCAGAGACCATGACCTGAGCTGAAACCAAGAGTCGGACGCTTAACCGACTGTGCCCCCCAGGTGCCTCCCCCCCCACCCCCGTTCTGTTTTGTTTTGTTTTGTTTTAAGATTTTTATTTATTTATTTGACAGAGAGAGATCACAAGTAGGCAGAGAGGCAGGCAGAGAGAGAGGAGGAAGCAGGCTCCCTGCTGAGCAGAGAGCCCGATGCGGGGCTCGATCCCAGGACCCTGAGACCATGACCTGAGCCGAAGGCAGAGGCTCAACCTACTGAGCCATCCAGGTGCCTCTGTTTTTTTTTTAATAGTAATCATCCTAATGGGTGTGAAGTGGTATTTTATTGTGGTTTTGATGTACATTTCTTGATGATTAGTGATATTGAGCATCTTTTCATATACTTGTTGGACATTTGTCAGTCATCTCTGAGTAATAATGTCCATTCAAGTCCTTTGCCCATTTTTTAATTGGGTAATTTCATTTTTTTTTGTTGTTGAGTTGTAGGAGTCCTTTACGTATTCCGTATATTAAGCCCTTCTCAGGTGTATGATTCGCAGATGTCTTCTCCCATTCCACGGGGGCCTTGCACTCTGTTGGTTACACAGTTCTTGGTTGCACTAAAGTTTCTCAGTTTGGTGTGGTCCCATTTGTCTACTTTTTGCTGTTGTTGCCTGTATTTTTGGTGTCTTTTCCTGGAAGTCATTGCCAAGTTCAATGTCATGATGCTTTCCCCCATGTTTTCTTCTAGGAGTTTTATAGTTATAAATCTTTTTTTTTTAATATTTTATTTATTTATTTGACAGACAGAGATCACAAGTAGGCAGAGAGGCAGGCAGAGAGAAGAGGAAGTAGGCTCCCTGCTGAGCAGAGAGCCCGACTCGGGGCTCGATCCCAGGACCCTGAGATCATGACCTGAGCCGAAGGCAGAGGCTTTAACCCACTGAGCCACCCAGGTGCCCCTATAAATCTTTTTAAAAATTTTTTATTTATTTATTTGACAGAGAGAGAGAGAGAAACAGTGAGAGAGGGAACACAAGCAGGGGGAGTGGGAGAGGGAGAAGCAGGCTTCCCGCTGAGCAGGGAGCCCAATGTGGGGCTCAATCCCAGGACTCTGGGATCATGACCAGAGCTGAAGGCAGATGCACAAGACTGAGCCACTCAGGCGCCCCTATAGTTTTAAGTCTTATGTTTAGGCCTTTACATGGTGTTGAGTTGACTTTTTAAGATTTTTTAAAAAATTTATTTATTTTGACAGATCACAAGCAGGCAGAGAGGCAGGCAGAGAGAGAGGAAGGGAAGCAGGCTCCCCGCCGAGCAGAGAGCCCAACGTGGGGATCAATCCTAGGACCCTGGGATCATGACCTGGGCTGAAGGCAGAGGCTTTAACCCACTGAGCTACCCAGGCCATGCCCCTTGAGTTGACTTTTGTATATGACCATTTAATGGACTTGGCATCCTAGTCAAAGGTCATTTGACCGTGTACATCGGGACTTATTCCTGGGTCTCTACTCTGTTATGTAGGCCTGTTTGTCCGTTTTCATGCCAGTACTGCTCTGTCTTGGTTCCTGAAGCTTTGGAACATGTTTTGAAATCGGAAGTGTGACTCCTCCAACTTTGCGCTTCCTTTTCAGAATTGTTTTGGCTATTTGTGGTCCCTTGAGATTCCATATAAAATTTGGGATGAGTTTTTCTATTTTGAGTAGTTTTTTTTTTTAAAGATTTCATTTGTTTGTTAGAGAGAGAGAGAGGGAGCACAAGCAGGGGGAGTGGCAGCAAGAAGGAGAGGGGGAAGCAGACTCCCCGCAGAGCAGAGAGCCTGATGCAGGAATCGATCCCAGGACCCCGGGATCATGACCTGAGCCGAAGGCAGACGCTTCACCGACTGAGCCCCCCAGATGTCCTCTGAGTTAGTTTTGATAAACAGTATTTTCTCAGGAGTATGTGTATTTCATCACCGTTTACACTTATTGGCCTAAAGTCTTTTGGTCTTATTTTATTATTACAAAATTTGGTAGGTCAAAAGGCAGATGAAACTGCTTAATAGTCAGCTATTTTGAGCCAGAAAAATGGCAGGTTCATTTTATTCAACCACACGCATCCATGAGAGCACACAATGATCCCACGAATTGTTTAGGGTTGGGTGCACTGCACCTGTGTCCCTGCCATGGGCGGGGCGGCCGCCCTCCCGAGCCTCCGGGGCCTCTGTGTTCCCTCCTCTCCCGTAAACAGAGGCCACTGCCTTGTTTTTCTTTATACTTTACGCAAATAGACATTGTCCGTAAACATTAGTTTTGCATCTTTTGAACTTCGTAGAAATAGAGTCATACCAGATGTGCGTTTCTCGAACTTGCTGTTTTAATTCCACATTACGTACTTGACCCACTCTTATTGCGGAGAGCTCGAAAATCGGTACGAAAATCGGAATGATACAGAGGCGATGGCCTGTTTCTAGCTTTGGGGTATTGTAAATAATGCTGCCATGAACTATTAGTGCTCGTGATCTGGTTTATTTGTAAAAGACCTTTTCTAGGATGTGTCCAGGAGTGACAGTTAGGTCGTGAACATGTCCATCTTTGACTCTACTCGATAGTGCCAAATTGTTTTCCAAAGTGGTGATACCAGTTGCCAGAGCACTGCCTGCCTCCCCTACAATGTACTGGTTCCTGGGACTCCGCATCAGTGCCGATACTCAGGACCATCAGACTTTTTCATTTCTGCCAATCAGTGGGAATAAAAGGGTGTCTCACTTGATTTGCATTTCCACAGACCTTTGGGGTTTTTTTGAAGATTTCTTTGTTACATATCGGGAGAGACAGAGAGAAAGGGACAGAGGGAGAGGGAGCAGCTTAAGCAGACTCTGCACTGGGTGTGGAACCTGACACGGGGCTCAGTCCCACGACCCCAAGAATCAAGAGTCGGACGGTTGACCGACTGCGCCGCCCAGGCGTCCCTGCATTTCCACAGGCCGTTCTGTTCTAACTTGATGGAGAGTAAAGTCTGGTCTTCTATAAGAGGTGGGACAAGATGTGAACATCTAGCAGCTCCTGTGTGTGTGTATGTGTGTGATCTAGCAGCTTCTTGATCAGATTTTTAATTAATTCTCCTGTCCGCCCCCCACCGCCGGACATACATATTTTCTTCTGAGATACCTGGTGCTTCCAGCTCTGGTGCAAGCCAGCCCCAGCTCCCGGCTGCCTCCTCCCTGCTCTGGTCTCCTACATCACTTGTTACTCTTCCACCCGTTTTCCAGCTTCTAAGACATTCTCTTAGAAGCAAGGACTACACGGGTATTCGAGCTCCCCTGCCTCACAGAGAGCCTCCCGTTGTACTTGACCTGGCGGCTGCCCCTGCCACTATCTCCCCTCTTCTTCCTAGCACCGCTTACTTGCACATTCTCTCCTTTCATTCCTGCCAGAAACTGGTTTATTTTGTTAATTTCAGAGAACAAACATTTGGCTTTATTGAGCTTTCTTTTTTCCATTTCATTAATTTCCTGCTCTGTGATGTCCTTTTTTTCTACTTTCTCTGTTTATTCTGCTGTGGGTTTTCAAACTTCCTGAGTTGGTGCTTGTCTTACTCTTTTTAAGGTTATACATTTCCTCCTAAGCACTGCTTGAGCTACATCCTATATGTTTTTTTTTTAAAGATTTTATTTATTTGAGAGAGAGAGAGAGAAGAATGAGGGGGACAGCATGAGTGGAGGGGAGGGGCAGAGAGAGAGAGAGAGAGAGAGAGAGAAGCAGGCTCCCCGCTGAGCAAGGAATCTGATGCGGGGGGGGGGGGGGTTCGATCCCAGGACCTTGGGATCATGACCTGAGCCAAAGGCAGACGCTTCACTGACTGAGCCCCCTAGGTGCCCGTATTCATTTTCGTATGGGGTGTTTTCATTACTGTTCAGCTCTGTTGTTAGATTTTCATTATAATTCCTCTTGCACCAGTCACTTATTTGGAAGTATATTTTAAAATTTACATTTGTACGTTAAAACTTCCAAACATACGAGAGGACTTAATTTTAGTTAAAATTAGGATTTTTTCTATCACAGTTTGAGAACATCTTTTGTACAATGCCCATTCTTTTAGTATTTGTTGAGATTTGTTCCATGGCCTGGGACACGGTGAGTTTTACTAAATGCTCAAGGTGAACCTGAGAACATGTGGGCTCTAGCGTGGGGATGTCCAGTGATCAAGCTTGTTCAGTTTTTCCTGTAGTGAGAAGCAGCGTAACTCATTGTGGCATATGTACTAATTAATTTTTCTTTTTTTCTTTTTACTGCTACTTTTTTGTTTGACACACATTTAAGGTTCTACCATTAGGCAGGTGCACACATGTTAATGGTTAATGCTTTTGAATGAATTATTTCCTTAATCATTATGCAGTGACCTCTTTTATTCCTAATAATGGTTAATTTCTCCCTACTACCTTCCTTGTGGACAGTATCTGCCGGCTGTGTCTTTCCATCTGTATCACTTACAGTTTGGTGGCAGACCACAGAACCCTTCTATGTAAGTTAAAAAAAAATGGGGCACCTGGGTGGCTCAGTGGGTTAAAGCCTCTGCCTTCGGCTCAGGTCATGATTCCAGGGTTCTGGGATCGAGCCCCGCATGGGGCTCTCTGCTCAGCGGGGAGCCTGCTTCCTCCTCTCTCTCTGCCTGTTTCTCTGCCTACTTGTGATCTCTGTCTGCCAAATAAATAAATATTTTTAAAAAAGGGTTTATTATCAGGTAGGGACAATGTCAACAATCTTGGGAAGAAAAGGAGGAACAGCTCCTAGCCCTCTGAATTCACCATCTCTCCTGGAATCAAAAACAAATCCTGGGGTGCCTGGGTGGCTCAGTGGGTTAAGCCTCTGCCTTCGGCTCAGGTCATGATCCCAGGGTCCTGGGATCGAGCCCCGCATCGGGCTCTCTGCTT